>JAGVVM010000063.1:0-95001 GCA_019149425.1 Psidium friedrichsthalianum
TTGTTAATGGATGGGGGAAGGGGGGTAGATGGTGATATAGGAGGAGTGGAAAAAGTTTAAAATATATGGTTGTGTAGTAAAGTTAAAAGATTTATGTGAGTTTGTTTTTGTATAGAGTGTGATGTGTTAATTTTAAATTAATTTGAGGAGGTTGTTTAGGTTTTGAAGGATCTAGTCGAGCCAAAGTTAGACATTTATAGTTTTGTAATTTTTTTTTTTAATTTATCGCCTTTCGCAATACGGTCAAATGGACAATACAAAAGTACAGATCGCCTCGATATTTGCCGCGTTGGGCTAAAGGCGCCGCCTCGCCTAAGGCCACCATCTGGCGACGCTGGCCCGACACCTGCCTTAAAATCAACTCTCTCTTTCTCTCTCTCCGCGTCTGTCAACCCAACAAATCATGTCCTCCGCAACAGACAACCATAACACGCGTCTCTCTTCTACGATAACACGCGTCTCTCTCTACGATGGGCGACATGGTGACGCCTGCACGGTTCTCATTCCCACCGTCGCCCTCTCTCCTCCTCCTCTTGTCCGCGCCACAATCGGGCGAGGAAGACTCCTCCACATGTCCGAGCTCCCAGGTGGCCATGTCCCCCGCCCTCGTCCGGCTGGTCCTAGCCGCCACCACCTACTGCAAATGTGACGGCGTCAAATGCGACTCCTCCTCCTGCGATCCACCGACATCGCACTTGCCCCAAGTCCCCTCAACGCCCTCCCCACTGATCTCTCCTCCCCCTATCGCTCCAACCCCCGTCCCTCCAGAAGAATGCCTTCTGTGGCCCCCATCCCCAATCTCGCCAATCATGTGCCTCCTCCCAGGACAAAATGTGCCCTCTCCTGGGCCCTGGCAGGGCTCACGAGCTTGCAGACATTGGGCCTGAGCAACAATTTCAACCTCGGACGACTCTTCCCAAGCCCCCAGAGTCTGCAGCCGTCGTACAATAACTTCACCGAGGCGATGGGACGCCGGACGATGCACGGACGCCGGCCCGGCGAGGGCGAGGGTGCCCTGGCCCGACGCGGTTATGGCTGGGGGAGGGGGCAGGAAAAAGAAAAAGGGAAACAGAAAAGAAGAAAAAAGAAAAAATTGCAAAAATGTAAAGGGACGAAAATGCTTTTTGGTCAGACTTTTCACTTAATTCAAGCTCTTATTTAAAATAGGTCCATTTTGAATTTTTATTTTAAAAAATGATAGCATTTCAGACCCTTAATTTGAAATTTTTCCATAATTAAACATATAATTGAATTTTGTGATTATGTTTAACTCAATATTTTTCCAGTTAATGCATGGATCGATTTGTATCTCTGCTACGCGTGGAGAGACAAAGAGAACCCGAGGCATTCCCCAGCTTAAAACTATCATCAGTACTATGAAAATTCACAATCGAGCGACAACCCTGAAGCATCTGGCTTTTGAAATGTAAAGCGAGTCAATTACTATAGAAATTGTTTAAGCGTTACACATTTTCAAGACTCTAAAATCGAACGATGCACAATTTTAATTTTTCACCCATTTCGAGACAATTACATGCCATTCCCACAACAAACACCTTTCGTTTTACTCTATTTGAAAATGTCACGCAAGGCAACAGAACCAAAGAGGAAAATAAAAAATCAACAAAATTCAAAAGCTTAATATAATTGAAAAATTAATTCACATTAGTGCCGTTTCGTAGCTTAGGATGGCCAGCGCTGACTAGACTGTCACTTAGCGGTTTCGCCAGAATAAGCCACAAAACTAATTGGCAATTTGTTAAAAGATTTAGAATTGAATTGATCACCGTACAATGGAGTTATGACTTTTGGATAATTTTCTTGAACCAAAGACCACTTAGCGAATCTCTAAAAGGATTGAACAGAAGCGAAAATTCAACTTTTGGGTTTTGTTAGAGCTCCGACATCGAACACTATTACCGATGAACTTATATTCGATGATATTGAGGCCGGCTCCAAGAGATTAAAATAAGTGCGGTTCTTTTCTTTGTTAACAAATGAAATATATCGCTCTACCAAAGTGCATCAATCTTTTTCTTTAGACAATCTCGCAAACAAGTAAGTATACACGAGTAATGTGGAATCACTAAAACACATCATGCCAAGAGTAAAAAGCACCAAACCATCACTTGGAAGAAAATAGGAGAAGGGGGAAGAAGACTCCCAAGTCTTACGAGGCCTAGAGAAACGACAATACGACATTGCCGTTGCATCAAGTGACTATGGCTATTGCACACGTGAAACTTCACATTCCTCTATAACCCTACCCGTATAATCCCGAAGACCATAATCTCCTCCCACGTCTTCCTTTCTCCTCCTCTTCCCTTCTCTCTGCTGATGGGCATATGCCGCCATTGACATCCACCCAAGAGAAAATGAACACAGCCATCCGTCACTCCACCATGCTCGTAACGCTGGATTCTCCCTCTAACGTCCATATTTGAAGCCAGCCCATTTCCTCCGTCGTCGCCCAATTGTTAGGTCACTAGCAGAAGGAAAATGACCCCAAAGCGCCCTTCTTGGACGCTCGACCCCGACATAGACGGCATCGACCTGCGACCCCCCTCCGACTTCGGCTGCTCCGTCGCCCTCAAGAGGGTCCCCAACGGCGACATCTTCCTGAGGCCTCCGCAGCCGGCGACGTCGACCGCCCAGGTACACTCCTCGAGACGCGGCGTCAACCTGAAGCGCCCGCGACCGGTGGGACTCCGTGGGCCCTTTAACTGAACGCTGCTCTGGCGGGCCACCTGGACGCCAGCTCGTGGAGGATGCTGCTCGAGAGTGGCGCGATTTGGCTCCGATCACACCTTCGACGGGGACCGTGCCACTACTCGGCGCTCAATTTTATATGTGAGGAAGCTGCTGAAGGCTTTCGACGGCCAGGCCGCCACCGCTGCGGGCCGCTGCAGGGGGATTTGAGGGAGATGTTCTTGAGTTGCGGAGGGCAATCGAGCGTTCTTGGAGCTCGGAGAATCCTTTCGCGGGATCAGGTGCTTTTAATGAGTGTTGTAATGTGATGATGTATTTTTCGTGGAAAATAGTTGGATCAGTGAGTTGAGATATTCAACGTTAGATCGTTGAACTTGTGGTCAATTCTTATCAAGTATGAAAATCGGGTTTGAGTGGTTCATTACCTAGGGTCTACCGAGCGCTCTTAAAGTCTTATTTTCCCGAGTTAATGATGCTTGACTTGGCAATTGAAGGTTTTTTTTTAGTAATCTCAGGTTTCCGGTCGAAGTTGCAGGACTGCTCAAGTACTTTTTTTTTTTTTTATTCATTGAATTTGCGAGTAGGAATTTGAACTTGGTCTGTTATTGGGATATTGCGAGTAGTGTGTTTCATGAAGTGGTATATCTGTAACATCTATGTGCTGAAAGTGTCCCTTCATAGATAGAGTTGTCGGGCTTTACCAGGAAAATTACTTTAGACAGTACTGTGTTGTGTTAATCAGCATTACGGTTTACCTAAATGCTATGTGGGAGAGTGAGTGGCTGATTGTTTAGGAGAATTTTGCGTACTGTGAGATGGGAGATTGAAGTTTACTGCAGTTCATGATAATATTGTAGAACCACGCGGCTTGTTTGGGGTGTTGACCATTCTTTGTGACCCTTTTATGGAGAACCTGAAGGGTCCTTTGCACAGGCAGTATTGAAAATGGTCACTTTCTTGGAACCCATTGTTTTGGATGGCTATTGGATGTTACTTGATTGTGTATTGCAACGTCGAGCACCAGAACCTTGGATGTAGTAGCGTAACAAAATAATTAGCGAATGCAGGATGGGAATTGGTTTGACTACTACTTCTTGCAACTTCAAGAAAAAAATGCAAAATTAACTTTTATTTCTAACTCTATGGAGGACATAGTTCTTGTGGGCATATTTTTCCATTTGACCTGGGTAAAATCCTCAACCGTCCCTTTTCATTTATTTTACCTAGTAAATTCCCCATTGCAGTAGCCATCTGCGCTGCACAGAGAAAGTTCCATTTAATGTGTTTTGTACCTTATATTGTAGTGCAGGATCTATATGAAATTATGTTATTAACTATTTCTAATTGCCTTGTACTTTAGCTGGTTAATTATCAATTTTTCGTGGCTTTTATACAGCCCCCACCCACGGAAGTAAACACCCCAACACCTGATATGGTTGTTGATTAGGTATCGGTTCTACTGGCTTCGAATTATGACCATTTTCCTCCAATGTAATATTCTTCATACATGGTAGACCTATTGAAGCACACAGAGTCATCTTAAGTGCTCGGTCAACCCTTCTTCAAGAAAAGTTTGAATCGGATGGACAGATCGCAGAGAAGTTAGATTTTCCAGGGAAAAGTTGTCATTTCCCGCGCTTTACAGCCTTATTCACTTTTTTTACTCAGACAGACTAGAGATCTCTGTAGAGGACATGGAAGATCTTGTTAGGATCTGCAGGTCATGCAAATGTGATCATTGGAAACTACTCTGAGAAGGAATTGATCCACCAAAAGTATGCGGAGTACAAGTCATTGAGGGATGCAGATAAATTCTCAAAAGCGATTCATCTTACAGGGTTTGTCCCTTCCCGAGGAGGATCGCCTTCCTGCTTCCATGAATCGGATTCTTCTCAGATTTGTCTCGCCATTCTTCCGTTGGAGACCAACATCAGAACGGTGTTCATAATTTAGTTGCTTCTATTGGTGCATTGAAGATAAATGATTTTGTAGACGATCTTGCAGATGTTTGTGTTAGAGTTGATAAAAGGATTTTTCGTTGCATCCAGGTGTTTAGCATCGAGATCAGAAATTTTAGAGCCAAGATTGTCCCGTATGAGGGATTTACAGGATGAGAAAGATATGTTGCCTGCAGCTACACTTCCGTGTCTTGAAGAACGTGACTTAAGCATGGAAATTTTTGACAAAATGATTGAATATATGTAAGTGTTGGGCGACATATTTCAGTGGAGCATATCTATTTGCATCCAGTCAGTATTTAGATTGGGTTTTGGCAGTGGTCTCCATAGTTCTTCCCCAAATTTTAATCACAGTCCAGTTCGGTGCACTGATAAGAGTTAGGACCCATTTTGTCTTTAAGAGTACTATGATGCCTGAATCCTTAACTTGAACGAGTTTATTCTCTCAGTGATTTTCAGCTTCAAGTTTCACCATTGTGAAACTTATAAATGCTCATTGATGGTTCAGGTACACCGATAGTTTGAAGGAAGTAGATCCAGACGAGGTAATTTAAGTACTAGTTGATTGAAGCTGGATGGTCCTGTTTCGTGGTGCGGGAACTCACTGAACTAATTTGCAGGCAGAGGAAATGTTTGATGCTGCTTCTAGATATCTATTGTTCCCTCTGAAGCGTGCTGTGGCTGATGTATTGCTGCCGCAACTGGAAATGGCCTCACCAGCCGAATTGTGCCATTGGTTGATGCTATCAGACATGTAAGTTTGGGATAGATATATCTCCAGATTCTGTTATTTCCTTGTCGGTTGCTCTATAATTTTTTAGATGTCAAGGCACAGTTGTCTTTTGGCCATGCTCAAGGCACAGATACTGAATGTACAAGTTTCAGGCATATCGACTCAATCAATTAATGAGTCAAATCCCTGAATATTGCTAGCAAATTTGAAGATTCGTGAGAGTTGGGCCTTTTTTTCTATTTAAACAGTGAAATTGCTGAAACATTTAAATCCCTTTCTGAATTTCATAGTCTATCTAGTAAAAGAGGATGTTTAGTTATGGGTTGCTCAAAATGAATGAGAAAAGCGATGTGCCTAATGCTGGAATAGGTGGCTGAAACTTTGTAGTCAGGCCTGTTTGATATGTCCAAAAATTGTTGAAAACTTATATATTAAGCACTCTAATAAGGTTAAGCACGTTTAACAACCATATATCTATTCTTGACTTAAAGGATTCAGTTAAGTAAAAACAAAAAAAAAATCTCTGAATTTGCTGAGTAAGGTTGAGGTTACATAGTTCGATAATATACACATTTAAAAAGGAATTAAAATCTTGCTTATAACATTGCTAAAAGTCTGAGTCCTGCCAATTACATATTATTCAATACTCAACATTGAGCTATTATCAGATAATATTCTATTTTTATTTTCAGCAGTTCGATTATTAGCAATTAAGATTCAATATTTTTGAATTTTCAGTACTTGCTTTTCAGTTTTATCAAATAGGCTTGAGGCCCGAGTCTTGGACGAGAGTTCTCCTTTGACATTTATACTGCACATGTAGGTATGGAGTTTTGAAGATGCGAGAGTATTGTCTAGATACAATGGCTTGTAACTTTGAGACATTTGCGGACACTCGCGAGTTCCGAGCAATGTTATTGACTTTGCCACCTCCCTCTGGGGATTCTTCACTTCGAACCACGGTTCCAAGTGCTCCTGGAGCAGTGGCAAGTATTGATCAAGGCAATCTGCTAGATGACCTACGCGACAAGTGGCTTGAAGCTGAAGCTGCTGAACTAGACAAGAGAGATGAGAGTGCGTCTCTCTTTGACAAGCGCCTTGAAATGCTTATGCTTGCAGCTGAAGAGGAAAAGTCCGAAACTTTAAGGGACGACGATGATGGCTGCGTTGCATAATTAAGTCCTCCTTTCTCGTCAAACATTAAACAGATAGAAAACTGAAATATAGATTGTAATCATTTTTTCTTTGATTCAAATAAAGGACGTTGGATAGCCGGGAAATTTTTTAACTGGAGTGATATTTTTCAGTTCACGTTTTTATTTGCGGCTTCGATACTGTTTAGACTACAATGCTAGAAACTGCATTTTCCTTGGGAATTTCCTGAGCGAGGATTGCTTTGCACGAATTTTGACGATGAATTTGTATATGGTTATTACGAAAACAGAGGAACGTTCCATGAGGAGATTAGCCGGGCCAGCATGAATTTCCAGACAGGTGGAGCGGAACTGTCAAAACTGTCATCTTCAGATACACAGAGAAAACATGAACGAATTGCATTCAATTTCTAACTGATCCTGAAGCATCAAATATGGCTTCAGCACGATCAGAATAGTCATGTAGATAAAATCGTCGCATAGGCAGGATACAAGCAGGACCCCTTCACCTTCTGCATTTTACAAGTATGAATGAATTGAGCATTTCCTATTGTGTAAATTAAAACTCATCTGTAAATTGATTTTCTTTTTAAAGAGTAAAAACCAAGAAGAAAACAATAGTGACAGCTATCATTATTCTGTATCACGTCCTCCCCCTTCCACACGAGAGGAGGTCTTTTCATTTTCAGTTGAAGGGGATCCCTTGATAGTAAGCCCATTTTCGCTATTCGATGATGGTTCTGTATTTTCAACCTCTAGAGAGGATTCATCCTTCCCAATTTGTGGGGAAGCTGTGGCATCAGAAGCAGCATCATTGACGGACAAATCGGAGATCTCGCCTGCCAGAACTTTATCATTCTCGCCATTTGCAGAACTCACTGGTGATGCATCTAGATCAGTGGATTCGCCGGTCTCTGATTCAGCTGCCTGTTGCTGCAGGCTCCAATACATGATGCTCGCTGTTAAAGTGAGGATCATCTTCTGGTTTACCTGTCCTCATGGCAAATTGAAAATACACATCAAGAAATGCTAACCGATAGTTTTTGCGACACGCAAGTCCAAAGCAGCCATAAAATTATATAATCTGGGGGAAACTTAGTAAGATCAGGAGACAATTTTCTGTTTTCAGGCAAAGTGAGATCGTCTAAAAGATGAAGCAAAAAAACAAAGCCCTCCTGTTTAATCAAGCTAATAACAAATTGTGTAAGCAATCAGTTTAGATGTTATCTTCATGTGCTGTGGAACTTCCAAGTCTAAGCAGACTGTCAGAAAATAAACGAGGCATTAAAAACCCAGTTGCCACCTGAGACTTACAGACTAACCTAATGAAGAACTTAAAGAAAAGGGGCGAAAAAGATGGTTCACCTGCAGGTTAGCGTCATGTCATATGATCAACAAAAGATTTCCAGCACAAATAAATAAAGAACCATATCACAGCAATCAGAAGATACACATCTCAGGAGAAGAAGCAGAATAAGTACTGAACCATAACTAGAACCGAAAGTGCACAACTTTTTTTTCCGCACAAGTAATGTGAACTGCGTATCTAAAGTTTATCAAAGTGGAAGTACCTCTATAATGTCCTCAGGTAACAAGAAGATGGAACACCCGAGCTTTCTAGCAACACTGATTATATATGTGGCATTTAACTTCTTATCGTCATCTGCAGATAAAGCGTGAAATATCGTTACCATGGTCCACGGGAAACCCACTAGTGTGGTCAATGAAGTAGAATAATGTAATACATTCCATTATGTTTATCCCCAAGAAAATAACACTTTCTACATTCAACTTCGCAAAATACAATGGGTAAATGTCAATATATAGTATCTAAATGGAGAATGAGAATGGCCCACCAGTTTCCCCTGTCGTGACAAGACTCCAGTTGACCACCCTTGGCTCCACACAACTAAGAAGCTCAAGAAAGAAAATCCCAGTCGAAAGGTTCTTGTCCTAATAGGGGCAAAAGAGATAAGCAATTTCGAAGTTTAAATTATGATTATTTCGATTCTAATGCGAGCGTCGTCTGGTTTTATTACCTTAAAGCTCTCCATTTGGGATGATCTACCTGCCTTCTTAACTTTTCTGTTTGCCCAGTTCAAAATGTCCGCATCTGTTATTTCCTTACCTTGCGCATGAAATCTAAGGTTCTTCAGAAGCTGGAGCATAGTAAACCTCATCAATTGCCATAAGTATGCTGCAGATACGAAGAACAAGGAGTTATCAATGCATCCTAATTTGAAGGTCAAGAACCACTTCCTTTTTGGAGAAAAGATGAGAGCACTCATTAAAATTTAAGTATTCTGATGAAGGAATACAGCTGCTTCTGAATTATCACGCGAGCATCTAGATTCAACACATAAAATGAAATAAAAATTGCAAAATGGACAACAAGAACACTATAAAGCAAAAAGGAGACAAGACATTCCAAGGAAGTCTTTTTTACATCAGAGGAAGGAAAAAATTGACTGAAGAAACCCAGTTCAGCTAGGGCCAATTAGAACAGGAAGATTCTAATTTTAACTTCCAAAGAGGTGCCAAAAGGACGAAGCTTCAGCCACGCGATTTTATCAGTATGTGATATGCTGAAGTAGTGAGGGAAGAATATTTATGAAGAAAAAATTAAGAAATACTGAAAGATGCTCCCTAATCCAAATTTCGCTATAAATCTTCCTTAGCTTGACCTCGAGTTTTGTGGCAAAAAGAATTCAATAAAACAATGCATAGCCCATATATATTTCTCTCTGCTCAACCAACGACCAAGTGTACTTCTAATAGGTATCTTACAAACACCAACCAGCAGAACATCATGTGAACTGCAACCTAAAAACAAAGACTTGCCTGAAACAGACAAATGGTTTTGCTGAAAAGATAATTCAGTTGATAAGAAAAAGAAAGAAAAAAAGTTGGAAATAACCTAGTATGAGCTTCTTATTTCCTTGCACAATATCATTTCCAGCTACATTCACTAGGGAGAAATTCAACTGCTTTCCAATCTTGATAACTTGGTTGCAGTTCTCAACTTTTCTAAAGGGCATCTTTATGGGAGGCTTGGTGGCATGCTTCCAATTAACTGATCCTGGCGAAATCTTGTCGAGTACCTCTAAGAGAACCCATCTGTATGAAATTTTAGACATTACTGAAGCTTCCGCAAGTAAATAGCATGGAGAAGAAAATATGAAATCTCACCCGTTCCGAAGATCCTCAAAAACGTTATTCACATATGTGGCAGTACCAAGACTATTAATCCACAAGCGGAAGCATCTCTCTTCACGAGAAGTTTGCGTGTCATCAGTCATCATCTCAGCAAAGGAAATGTTCTTTGTATCAGTTGACAAGCCATTCCTGCAAAGTTAAAAATTAATTTTGTTGGGTAGTACTTCCTCAAAAGGTGAACATTCCTCTTGGTCTCAATATCGATTTTGAACTTCCACATTCTTACCTTTTTTCAGTTTTATCCTAACCTTTGAATCCTATATGAAAATGGCCCAACCTTTCTAAACCGTTTCAAATCTATCCCAGGTCTATAAGCACCACTTGTGAGATGGAATATTCCTTAGATTTCTTACCATGTTTAAATCTTGCCCCTAAAGAAACGAGAAATATCTAGCTTTATTATTCGAGGAAGGATGTCTTCCAGAGAATAATTTTAAATATGAATAAGACCAGAAAGAATATCAATCAGCCTTGATATTAACCATATATATATATATATTTCTGAACATTTTGGTAAGAAAAAAGGCAAAAAAATTAGGTTCCTCTAGAATAATATAGCCTTAATTGCAATGAAATAAATAATTAAGGTAGAAGAGGAGAAAAAGGTAAATGAAAGACAAATTTTGGATGGAGTTTAGTATTGCGCTAGATTTTATATGATTTCAAACAGTGAGGATTTATTGCAATTTGACTCATTAGTTAACACATGGCAGAGCCGGGAGATACAAGGTTGATATTCTTTCTATAGGCAAATAAAATTCAAAGTTGGTTTTTCAACACTCACTACAGGACCAAAGTAACTCAACCACCACAAGGCTCAGTATGCAACATGGTGGAATCTTGGAGAAATTGGAATTAGAAAATCCAGCACAGGTGAAAGAGAAGAAGGAAATGTAATCATGTAGTTGTGTTGACCACAGGGAAGCAAAGAAACAACAGGTTTACACAGCGCAATCTAGGAAAAATGGAATAGAAGATCCAGCACCAAAAAATGCAGAAAGATAAGTAAACATTTAGTTGTGTTAACTAAGGGGTAGCAAAGAGAGGACAGTTTTCACTGATCATAAGGTCTCTGGTAAACCACAATCACAATATTATGTTATTCCCTGAGCACTGCTTATGACCCTATCCAGTCAATTATCAAGACCTTGTCATCCCCACCAATTCCCACTCCATTATCCATAGGTTTGTGAATCCCACTTTTTCTAAATAATTGAAGAAGAGGAATTAGTATAGAAGAAACTGATAAATAAGGCACCTATGTTGGAAAATTTGAGCCACAAATGCAAGATTAAGATTTGGTGAACCCTCCACAATATCAGTGGGTGTGAGATATCTTTTGCAATCCAATTTCTCTGCTTGCTCAAGTACCATATTTGCTCTTTCCTTGGGATCCTTTGCATCCAAGGTGGAGGGGCTAGCATGTTCTGGAGCAAGAGTATTGAGCAGGTAAGCATAAGCCTCACCATCCTGAAAATTTATGGGTTCAAAGATTCAGACAAGAATATAAACAAGAATAGCTTTGAAAAATGCTTTACGAGAACCAGACAATACAAATATGAACCATAACTCATTTCTGACAGTGACCTTTTTTTGTTTCCAGGTCTACAGTCTACTTACTGGTTGTGCCAACACGAGAAGAAGAAAAAAACTCTGGAAAGAACACTATGAGCAACTCAGGGTACCTTTAGTGCAGTATCTTCCAGTAGAGATGCAGAAATCCAAGATCGTTTGTGAATTTAAGCCAATGAATAACAACGTTTATAATGATGCTCCAATCTTAGGTTTAGCAGTTTCTATCCTATGCATAAAAAATACCAGTAAACTCCTGCTTACCTTCACATCTGAGGAAAAGTTTGTAACCTGCTTACTATACCCAGCTTTCTTTAGATGAAAATTCATCCATTTCAGTAAAACTTTCTCAGGTGGTAAACCCAATAGCTCCTCTACATCCTGCAGTAATTTGAATGCAACAACAAAGTGATAATTCAGTACATTCAGCTTCCTTGCTTGAAATATTCTAAAGGAATCTTCAAATTCAATCACCTGGCTGTCATCCACCAACTCCACAAGTTGAGGAGTTTTCTTCAGGTTGAGATCAGCCAACAATTGGATCTGATATAGCCACCGACGAAATGAACAACTTGAGAATTGATTACTTGGACTATTGATAAAATATAAACTAACTTTACAATAAATAAACAAATAACATCCAGTTAATTACCTTTATAATTTGAGAAATCAAACCAAGAACCAGATGGGGCTGGAAAATCAAGACAGAGAAGAAGAATAAGATTTCAAAAGTAAAACAGATTTATGCTAAGGCTCCATTTGTCTCCCAGAAAATGAATGATTTGGTAAATTGCTTAGAAAGATGGATGAACAGAAAATATTTTCATCGTTCATGAAAACTTTTAACTATAATGTTGTCAGTAATAAAAATATTTTTATTGACTAATTATATTAAGTTATGCAAGCGATCATTTTTAGGAAAATATTTTCCAAATCATTTATTTTCCACGAAACAAACAGAGCCTAAGAACAAACTTAGATCTTATTTAGGTCTATCTTACTCTTGCTTCAACCAGATCCTGTGTACCAATATTTACAACTGTGCAGCCAATAGCCTTTGCAGAATTGAGACAAAGAGTATGGTTCTCATTCCTCTCCCATGGATTGAGGACACTTTTAGTGTTAATAGCTCTCTCGTCTATGGTTCCAGGGACAGCTACATTGATGAGCTTACTGCATCACAGAACTTTAGGCATCAATGAAGGGTGAATCTTCTATATAAGGATACACAATTGGAAGGTAAAAAAGGTATGTACCAGAGAAGAACTCCATCTTTTGCTAGATCAAACAAAGCGTTTGTCCCAGGATCGAGAGGAAGATACTTCTTTAGGAACGGATCTTCTCCCAGATAGCCATTGATATGCGCCACATAAGAAGACTTTTCTGATACATTTATTGTGTGCTGGAAAGTGGTTGTGGCCGCCTTAAGAAAAGAAGATGAATGTTTCGAACCGCCAGTTTTAGCTGTTGCTCGAGCTTGCAAATTCAAAAAGGCCTGCCGAAGGAGGGGAATTCCACTATTATTCTTTGACACAACTCAAATTAATTTCTAAACAGTATGAACTTTAGATGTCTGTGCTCTACTTTGCTATGCCTGTTACCTTTATCATCCCACCTTGACAAGAGTGACATTATGTGCGTATTTTCAGTGTCTGCAAAACTACTTACCATCACCAAAAACTATAACAGAACGTCGTGTTCTTTTCACACTCACCCGAAGGAAAGACTCGAAATCAATCTCTTCCTCCATGTTCGCACATGATTCCCCAAGAATACCCCTAACCTCATCCTCGTTGAACATTTCAGTGAAAGCTTTCAGTTTTGCAAACACGGGCGGCAAATCTCCGGCAGTGACACGGCCAGATTCATTTTTTATTGAAATATACTGAAACCAACAAAAAACATTCAATTAGCCACCCGAATGCAGCCAATTATAAAGTAAATCAAAGGAAACGGACGACATAGCCAACCCAACAGGAGGAGGAAAATGTGCATAACGAAAAAAAAAAAAATGCTCACTCTAGATTTGAGGGTTCGAAGCTCGACTTGCGTGAATTGGCTCTGCAGCCATGGATCAGATACCAGAACGCCAACAAAACCAGCCATTTTATGCCTTCCTCCTCTTCAAATCCTGAAACTAAACAACAACAATCATTGCCAGCGGAACATGAAAGCGCCAACACATCGAACTAAGGTAGTTGTACGATAATGAACGACGAAAAGAGGCAATCTCAGATCAACAAAGAATCGCGAAAAAGCACGAAACCTAGCTGAGACGGCGAAAAAGCTTCTACGCAACGTATCGCGTGAATAAAACAGTGTTCTCGTTCATTTCAAAGATCAAATCAACCAAGTAAATACAAACCAGCCACCCCAAAAGAGCACCTCGATCGATGGCAACGCAATCTAAACACTACCCATCAACGTTCACGCCCCGGAACATCAGATTCGGATTCGAGGACAAACCTCGGAACGTCAGAAACAGATGCGAAAGAAGGCGCCCATGAGTTTCCTCGTCAAAGTTCGAATCTTTCGGGCGTTGGTGGGGACGTCTAAATGAGCGATCGGGTTGAAGGGATGAATGAACCTATGAATTGCCAAGGGAGAGAGAGATGGAGGGGGAGAGAGAGAGAAAAGCGTGTGGCCTTTGAGGACCCGCGAAGAGAGACAGAACTCATCAAAAAACAGGGATGTCGGAATGCCTAATATTAAGCAGATCACTCTGCCCTTTTTCTTCCTTCCCGTTTCGTGGGGGAACGTTGTTGTTCGATTAAAGTTAGCTTATGATTCAATTCCATCGACCCATAAAAACCATTGCTATCTAATTATGTTATCATCATCATCATCATCATCATGTGGATTTTTTACTTGATGAAGTTATCGTAATCTGATTATTACCCAAATAATTGGATCTGGGGTTTTATTTCACTTCAGTTTTTTTCAATTTTTAAAGATGGTATCTAGAGGTTGGAAGTGGAGTCTTTGTATGACCAGTGTATAATATATGCCCAAGTTTCCTAAAGGTTTTCTATTGAAATATTTGTGGCTAATTTAGGTTTACTTATGCTCTTCTTCTAATCTTGCACATCTAATCGTATAGTAGTTTTAGAGTTATAAAGGGGGAAAAAGAAAAAAAATCGTAAACCTATTGCATTTGTACCAATTCAATCTATTCTCACCAATTTTGGTCGGAAATCACTGAGATAGATGTCGACTGTCCTATAGGGTGCGGCTAACATTGACATGGACATTTAATGATATTTTTTTTATAAAATATTATTTTTTTTTTTTCATCTTTTTTTATTCTTTTGCTTTGGCTGGCGAGGGTCGCCAACAACCCTTGTTGACCACTAGGCGAGAGACGCCTCACTCGCAGCCGTGAAGGCCCTCGCTCTAGGCCTTTATGGCCCTGGCTGGCCCTCAACCCTTCACTAGCCATAGTGAAAGAAAAAAAATTATAATGAAAAAAATATCATTTTAAAAAATTATTAAATAATATCCATGTCAGTGCTAGTCGCACCACGTAGGATGATTGGCGTCCACATCAATGGTTTTCAACTAAAATTAATTGGATGGACTGAATTGGTACTAATATAAAAAGGTTTACGACTAAATTAGTCCAGATGAAAGGTTTACGACTAAATTAGTCCAGATGAAAGGTTTAGGACTGAATTGATATAATATAATAGATTTAGTACTTTTTTGGTACTTTTTTTTTGTAAGGGTAAGTATTATATAGACTTTCCAACCAAAATACAGACTAAAGCCCGAGACAAACCTCGTACCCAAAGCGACACATGCAGGTGTCCCAAAGGGTGCGAAGGTGTAACGGCTGAGTAGCTACAGAAGAGTACAAGCCGAGGAAAAAACAGGCCGAGGCGAAGAAGGCCCCAAGCAGATTACAACCGGAACAAATCGAGAGAGAGGCAACAACAACAGCCCCTACAGATCAACCGAAAACAACACACAACAGAAACAGAAAGCAAGGACAAGCCTAGAGGCAAGCCAAGAACAGACATAGCCGAGGCAATCAATCAAAAATGGAGGAAGGAAGGCCCCAACTCTGCTGGATCCGCCTGTTACGCCGCGTATCAGCCACTGGTTTGAGTGAAATGGCTTTGTCCATCACCGATTTGGTCAAATGTTTCTCAAGTGCAGGCAAAAAGAGAGCATGGTTCCGGAACAAGATTTCATTTCTCACCGACCAGATTAGATGGCACATGGCTGCGAAAGAAAACCGAGCTAATTTCTGGTGGAAGAGCTGACCGCCAATAGTCTTCATGGCCCAACGAAGGTTGCTCTGCCATCCTCGGTTCGCCCAGACCAGGTTGCATTTGGACGCCCAGTATCTAGCCAAAGAACCAGTAATACTACACCCAAAAAACAGGTGATCGATTGAGTCTGGCCTCAGGTTACAGAAGGCACAAAGTCCCTGATCTATTCTGCCATGACTGAGCAGCAATACCTGGGTAGGTAACCTGTTGAGAGTAATAATCCAAAGGAGAAAGGCGTGGCGCGGAATAATACTTCTATCCCAAATGAAAGAATCCCAATAGACAGAGGGACTTTTATCACGAATAAACTCCCAGGCCGAAGCAATGGAGAACGTACCAGAATTGTGACCCAGCCACAGCAGTTTGTCATGTCTTCCAGGAACCAGCAGTGGGGCAGATTCAGTCCAGGAACAATAAGTAGAATACATAGCAGAGGATTGGGGAGTCATTGAGAGGAAGTCCTTCACCGAGGCCTCCCTAGCTATACCAGAGCAGTAGATGTCTCTGTCAGAAAATATTTTGTACAACAGGCCTCTAGGATGCCAGTTATCGAACCAGAAGGAGACAGTATTACCATTACCAATCTGCCACCGAAAAGCCATGTCAAAGTCGGGGCGAATGTCGAGGATTTTCTTCCAAGACCAAGAACAAAACGTAGGTTTATGCATGACCCAAAAATTCTTCAACTTCAGAAATGTCGAATGTATCCATTTACACCATAAGGATTCTTTGTCTGAAAAAAGAAGCCAAATGTGTTTAACCAATGCCGCTCGATTACAATCAATCAATCTACGGATGCCCAAACCACCTTCACCTCTAGGACGGCAAACATCATTCCAGGATACCTTGGCACCACCGACACCAAGTTCAGGACCTTTCCAAAGGAATTGCCTTAATATACGCTCTATACTTGAGAGTACCGCCTTTGGAAGAGTAAAGACACTTGCCCAAAAAACATGGATAGAGTGTAAGACTGATTTGATGAGCTGCAATCTCCCAGCAAACGACAAAAACCTGTGGCACCAGGACTGTGCCCGAGCTGTAATAGCATTGACCAGCGAGGTACAGTCCTCCTTGGAGAGCCTAGACGCAATAATAGGTACCCCAAATAGCGAAAGGGAAGAGTACCTTCAGAGAAGCCAAGAGACTGAGTAATTCCAGCCTTAAGATCATCCGGTGCCCCAGCAAAATAAATCTCGCTTTTCCTCAGATTCGGTTGCAGACCAGACCAACCTGCAAATCTGTGGATTCCTTCCTTCAGCAAGGATGTGGATTGTAAGTCGGCTTGAGAGAAGAGGAATACATCATCTGCAAAGAAAAGATGTGACAGCCGAGTGCTCTTGCACCTCCAGAAATACTTGAAGCCCGGCTGCTTAGTTAGGTTATCCAGAATCCCAGAAAAAATTTCCATGACTAAAGTGAATAGATAGGGTGACATGGGGTCACCTTGGTGAATGCCTCTACCACTAGAAAAGAAGCCATGGAGTTCACCATTGATCGCAACTGAAAACTTAGGAGATCTAACACAAGTTAATATCAGATTAGTGAGCTTTACTGGAAAGCCGAAGGCCAGAAGAACAGATTCCAGAAAATTCCAGTTTAGCGTATCATACGCTTTATGGAAATCAACCTTCATAGCACATTTAGGCAGATAAGGTACAAGATGAAAGCCACAGAAAAGTTCCTGAGCCAACATGATGTTATCACTTATGCGTCTACCCCTTACGAAAGCATTTTGAGGTGAACTAATAACAAAGGCAAGATCCCAGCTATTCTGTTGGAGATGATTTTCGTGATGCATTTATACAACGTATTGCAATAAGCAATCGGTCTGAAGTCATTCAACTCAGAGGCATTAGGAACTTTGGGAACCAAGGAAAGGATCGTGGCATTAGTCTCCTTTAACAAACAACCCGAGGAGAAAACATCCTTGATAGCATATACAACCGATGGACCAATTATCTCCCAAGCATTATGAAAAAAGTCAGTAGTAAATCCATTAGGGCCAGGCGCCTTTCCTTTTGGAAGGGAAAACATGGCATTCCGTATTTCCAACTCAGTTACATCACGAGATAAAAGGTCAATCTGTATGTCATCTAGGGGGCGAGCAATGACTGACCTTAATTCCTCCAGAGAAGGCTGTACTGAGGCAGGGGCAGCAGCTAGTAAGTCCTTGTAGAAGGACACCACATAATTGTGAACCGTAGGTGGATCACTGATTAGAACACCAGAGTTGTCAACGATCGATATAAGCCTGTTGCTAGCATGTCTTTTGTTCACGGAGAGGTGAAAAAACTTAGTGTTCAGATCACCTTCTTTAAGCCACTTTATGCGAGACTTTTGACTATAAAAGGACTCTTCACTGAGGCGAAGGTCAGCAAAGGTCTGCAGCCGGGTCTTCTCTAGGTTTGCCAGCTCTTGGTTGCTGGGGTCAGCTGCGAGAGCATCTTGGACTGCAAGAAGGTCTGCCCGAGCTTGAGACGTACGCCGAGATATATCAGAGAAAGCCTCTTTGTTCAGAATTTTCAGCCGAGCCTTTAGGAGTTTCAGGTGTGCACAGATAGTAAACATAGGGGAACCACCAACAGGAACATTCCAGACTTGCGCCACAATTGAAGCATAAGTAGGATGAGACATCCAGAAGTTAAAAAACTTAAAGGGCCTATTGCTGCCAGCAGGAGAAGCAATACGGATGATGATCGGTGTATGATCAGAAACACCAGGAGCTGGAAACTTTGCTTCAGAGTATGAGAACTTGCTGTACCAGCAGCCATTAATAAGAGCACGATCAATCTTACGTTGCTTTCTGGTTACACCCGAGGAAGTAGACCACGTGAATCTATATCCAACATAACGAAGTAGACCACCCGATCAATCTACTTTTTTTTATTATAAAGTTGATAAATAATCATGTAGGGTTATAATCGTGTCTTGCCATGTGGCAATTGCAAAGGCCAAATGAAATGTCACATGGCAATTGCAAGAGTGATCATTGTTTCTATTTCGATTTTCGTTTTATGTAATAGATAATAAATATGGGGTAAATCGTATTTGGCCCAGTACTAAAGCTAGAAAATGCTTCCAGATGGAGGTCGATGAAGGGTCGAAATCATACAAACTCAGGACCTGTTGCTTCAATTCCATGTGATTAAAGTCCATCTTCAAACATCAGGAAGTCTTGAATCATCAATAAGGCAGCTTGTCATGAGACAAACTCAAGCCCACATTCAAGCGTGACATGATCAGGGTTAATAGGAAGTAATTGCTGTGGCAAGTTACCATTGCCATGCATTACCGTGTGGAAATCTCCTACGAGAATCAGTTTAATTTCTGTGCAAGGAGTCGGTCGTTTCTTGTTGGTGACAGAATACCGAACCCGTGAACAATTTATTGCGGCTCAAATGAATGGCTCATGGAATCTCCATGCCCTTTCAGAATGTCACGAAGCAAACTAATTTCAAAAGTTTTTCCAGATTTGCTAATGTGATAACTTTGCACTGGGGTGTCTTAGTTGCAAAAATGCAGATTGAGGTTAACGGATTCTTTCATGACGCCCTATTTCGGCTCAATCACAAGCATAATGCAAAATGAAATCGACGATTTCGATTCACTGGTGATTGCTGGAGCAGTTCTGCTTCTGCTGGAGCACAGAAGTTAGAATTGACCAATTTCACCACAGGGGGTTGGTTGGCCTTCTGCAGTTTTCAAACCTCTGAAGAATCATGAAAAAATCTTTGACATTTTCAGAAACTGAGCTCAACGTTTGCTCGCACCAGCCTCGCCGAAGAAGCACAGATTAAATCCCCAATTTCTCGTGGAATCAAGAGCAACCTAACTGAATCAACAACATGGCATTGAATAAGCATACTAATAGAATGGCACCAGCCTAATTCACTTTCTCCTACACAGCGTCAATAACATAAAATCCCCCCAAAAAAAATGGTTCAAATCAAGCAATTCAATCACATCCAAATCCTACCGTCTTAATCTAAACCGAATCATCAACCTGACATTATAATCACCATGCTCAAAACAGCGAAGATCAACTGACTCTGGATTCCCGAACTGATAACCTGTGGAGATGAATTCTTATTCTGTTCAGAAGGAGATGATGGAGAAGTTGCATTCACAATTAAACCACTCGGAGTATCAGCAGCCGGGCTAGCTTCAGGTTCTGGACTTGGTGCTGGAGCTGGCATTGGCGGTATATCAGTACCGAAGATTGCCTCTGGGATAAGTACACGATTCACTTGGTACACCGCTACCGGGTCAGTGGAAAGCACACTGCTACTGATCCTAGTATTGGTCCACCCGGAACTGATGTGCACATCTCCAGACAAATCGGTGAAATTCAAAGTGTATTGGCCCCCGGCGGATGTGCTGACAGGGCTCGATTTGCTCAGGTTCTTGAAATCGGCGAGACTGTAGTAACGAGGCAAGGAGTGGAACAGGCAGAGTGACTTGAGCTGGTCTTGGGTGAGGTTGGAGAGGGATGGCTGCTTAAGCGATGAGAAGGCATCGTCAGTTGGTGCAAATATGGTAATGCCATCCTTGGAGTTGTTGGCCCTGTCTTGGAAGGTGTCGATGACTTTGGTGGACTCGAGATGCCCAAGGAAGGTTTGGAAGTGGCCTGCTACAGTGAGCAGGTGCGTGAGGTTCACGTGGTCAGGCGTCGGGGCTGGCGCCGGAGCCAGACTTGGAGGGGGAGATTTGGTGGTTTGAGCTTTGGCTTCTGGAGAAGAGAGCAGCAGAACAGCTGTGGTAATCAAGAACACCGTAGTTGACTTCATTTCTTCGGAGAATCTGAGTTACCCTCTGCAGATTATAAATTCCAAAAATCAAAGTTCGATCTTATGCTCATATATAATGGGAAGGTTGACAATACAACAGCGTGTTCACGAAAACCAACACTCTCGATTTGTCAACAGCAATAACACATCTTTTGTGAACAATGACACTATATTTTTAGATATTAGAAAGCTGCGGACAAAATAATGAAATTTACTAATCTGAAATTCCCAACCCGTTTGGCAAGTAAAGCCGGTGTTTTCAGTTTACAGATTCTTAGAATTTTCACTGGGAACATGTAAGGTTTTCTCTTTTGGGTGACTGAAAATTCAAATTAGGGTCCCCAGCAAGATCCATGACCAGCTTTTTCGGGACAATCAAGAAGCTGTGGCAAGGGGGAAAAACCAGTCACTAAATACAGACCCTAATGAACTAATCCAACGAATTAGAAGTTCACAAAGAGAATGTTTATCAAGCAAATTGCAATTGCAAAAAAGAATGTGATTGCGAGCAGGCAATCTGCATATTCCAATGTGCATGCAAAGTTCAGTAAGCAGCAAATGTATAATGTTGGAGGATCCTCCAAACAGATCAATCCGAGAAGACGAGAAAACCATTGCCAAAACCCAGATCTAAAAAACCTACTTTTGGGTGCTCCGAATACCTTCTTATCTTTCTATCAATGTTGTCTTTTTTCCCTGTTTCTGCTAAAATCAGGAGCTTCCCAGCAAAACAAGAACAACCCAAGTCAACACTTTCCCAGCAAAGAATCAGACCTAGATCAGCAGCTCATTCAAGAGTTACCCACAGAACTCAAAAGAGCTGTGGAAACAGCATTGTTAAACCGCAGATTTCAGATGAATACGGTAACACACGAAGAACATTCAAGAACAGAAGCACTGAGTTAAGAGATCAAAGAACAGAA
The DNA here is from genome assembly GCA_019149425.1 of Psidium friedrichsthalianum. NCBI lineage: Eukaryota > Viridiplantae > Streptophyta > Magnoliopsida > Myrtales > Myrtaceae > Psidium > Psidium friedrichsthalianum. Next base: position 21,330 of record JAGVVM010000063.1, read on the forward strand.
CCTGAAGAAACAAGAAGGCAGGACTCGTGGAACTTCTGATACTCTGCAGTGGAAGTTTAACAGCGAAGGAGCTGAAGCGAGTGTACTTTCTTGGGAACACTGAGTGGAGTGAAGTGGACAAAGAAAAACTGTTAGATGGAAGCTGCTTGAGGTGGTTAATAGCTGGTGAAAGTTAATTACTTCCTTTCTGGCCTTTGCACAGCTGGTATAGAGAGAGAACATAAAATGATATTTGGTTTGGAAATTTTAAAACTTATCAATAAAGTGTGTAATTGAATCCCAAAATTTTTAAAAAATACAATCAAATTCTAAAATTTATTATAAAAGTGCAGTCAAATTTTAAAACTTTTAAAATATGCAATCGAATCCTAAAACTTATCACGAAAGTGCAATCGAAGACTAAACTTTTTAAGAAGTGCAATCAACGCGAGGACCCAATTTGATCAATTTGGTAAATTTTTAAACATGATTTCATTTTTTTTTAAAGTTTCATTACTTAATTATACTTTTTGGTAATTTTTAGGACTTAACGTTAACTTCATAGTAAGTTTCACGATTTTGAGTGCGCGTATCCTTGGATCCTATAGCCATATCGTATTCTTATGAAATTATAGGAGATTTTTCATTCCATGATTGATCTCAACGAGTGAATCGAAACGGCTCACATAGATATTATATTTCTCGACAACTGGCTATTGGTGGGGGTCCAAAATCTCACTTTCTGTACGGCGGAAGGCCCACATAATTTGCCCTAACATGCAACTTCATAAACCATGATGACTCTATTATTAAAAAAACAGAAGTCTGACCGTTGCGTGATGCTCCGACGAGGGAGGCGCGGCAGAGAAAACAAGGCCCCTAAAGTAAATTTAATTATAGCAAGAGCATGTGATGCTCGCTGAAAACCGTGCGCTAATTCAGGTTTAGCATCTTAATCAAACAACAATATCATTTTTGACTTTCCCAGACAATTTCTGTCAAGTCATTGGAGAAGGTGCAACGCCAATTTTTGTGTAATCGAGAACCGTCCGCTAATGACCAGTTCCACAAAATACGAACAGTGAACCATTCACTTGTTCCATGGATCCATCCATGAATCGAACTACCAGTCTGATTTAGTTATCGATTGAATTTCGATTACAATCCTATTAAGCACTAGCATCAATTAAAAAAGAAAATGAAATCAATACCTAACGATTGAAGGACGATGGCTTAACTTGGGACTTTGATAGTGCATTCCCCACATTTGCGTTCACTATTCTTATCACATGAAAAACTTAAGGACAACGTCTTTATAGGCGATAGTATTATCCTCAGTAATGGAGTCGAGTATCGTTGAAATGCAATAGCAGTTAATCAACTAATTAATGCAAATTTTCAAAGCCATCCATAATGTACAATACATATTACATATGAAATAAGTTAGGCCTGTGCACTTTTATTTTTGGACGGATGGGTTTGGACTCTGGGCTTTTAAGGAAAATGACTTCAATTAAAAGAATATACAGTTAATATAAAAGAAATCGATTTGGTTAGGTCGGTTGGATGGTTCTTGTAACAGCCTGAATTTCAGACGTTTATAAGTTGAAATAATATTAGATTTTTGAAGATCAAGAGACAAAAATTGGACATCGCTTGGAAGGGCTCGAAAATTTACCGATTGATTTCGGAGTGTCGAGAAGAAATGCAAAATATTGAAAGTGACCGAATTGCCCCCGGTTTGCTTTAGAATCCCCAGATTTGTGGTGATAGTAATTTTAGTGAGATTAGAAATTTAATCCGGAGTAGTGTTCCGTCCGATTCCGTTCGTGCTTAAGCCTCGATCAGTCCCGTTTGAGTGCCGATCAGACCTAAATCGACACGAATTCTAAGAAATGTCTCGTCGGTCATCTTTTTGATCAATTTGATCATTTGACTGAAATTATTGAGGTCTAATCTTCTATCAGTCCGAAAATTCACTGATAGTTTAAAAATCAGTCGATTCGTTCAGCTTTATGTCGTTTTCGGTGAATAGTGACTCAAATAATTGAGCTCCAAAGTCATAAATCTGCTCTCTCTCTCTCTCTCTCTCTCTCTCTCTCTCTCTCTCTCTTTTCCCATTTGACCAGTCAAATTACTCTCTCTCTTCCCTTAAGCTCACGTTCTCTCATTCTCGGATCTCTCTCTTGGCTTTAGGATTTTGCCGCCAACTTCAACCGGTCGCCAACGAAAATCCGACTGTTAAATTTTCATGATTTTTGGATATGTCGTAGTCCTATCCGAGATGAGTTCACAAAAATTTGAATCACTTCGATCTGAGATTGTTTAACCTTTCAAATCTGCTTTGCATTTCAGTTGATGAATTAGTTTTATGTTATCCGAATTTGACATATAGCTCATGTTGATATATGTTAACCTCAGCGACTCCTAGAGCTCATTTTCATGTGAAAATATTGATTTCTAGCTCATGAACCACCTTGTTCAACCCTTGATTAACCCCGATTTGGACTAAATCCACTGAAATCCGTCGTGCTTTGTCGGTTGCCGCCGTGCGCTGCCGCTTCTGTCGCTTCCTCAATTTCGTGTCAGCCTCGATTAGGTAAGTTAAACCTCTATTTCTCGATTAGAATATTGTACATGCCATGGACTAGCTCCAGAGCCCGATTCGAGGTAAATCAGTTTAGGAAAAATCGCTGGAATCGGCGTTAATTGAGCAAATGAATTCTGTGGAGGGTGAGATATGCTGTAGATTTGAGATATGTTACTGCGTGTTGACATAATGGCTATTTGTGCTGATTGCAGTGGGTCTCGTGAGGTTCAGGTACTGAAAAATAGATTTTTGGGATATTTAGAGCAAAAACGAGCCAAATAGTATTTTTTGAAATCACTATTTACGAACCTCTATGCACTGTTCACGTGCTGCCAATTTAATTTTGGTTTGAAAATGACAAGTTTTGTGGGTCTCGTGTAGTTCAAATACCGAAAAATATATTTTGGAGCATTTTATGCAAAACCGGGCCCGAACAATATTTTATATTACTATTTTAAATATTTGGGGCCTGTGTTCCTATTGAAAATAATATTTGAGAATTATTCACTTGTGCTCGAAATTAATTATTTAGTCATTTTGGGTCCTGACGAGTTTTCTGTTGGGCATTACCCTTAATCTTTTTTGGCCTTGCGATTTAAAGTTTAACTATGTGGTTTGAGAGCCTAGATGAGACGTGGAGTTGGGTCTGAGAGTGTTTGATATTCTAAGAAGGGATTTAGAGGTTAGCTTGATGAGATTTGTTCTCATAGGTGATTATCCTTATTTTTCAGATTTCCGTCTCTAGCAGTGAATGTAATACGAGTAAGACAAGGGATCTTGAAGGAAATTGATCTAGAGACTCAATCTTTCCCTGGATCAATGGTGGGACGAATGATGATGAGTAGGGTTGAGGCAGAAGCCCATTTTGTAGAAATTTGTATAGTTTGCTCGCCATTGGAGTTGAGAAACTTGCCGACCTAGAGTCTTTTATTGTAAAGGTCGAGCAACGGGTCGTAATGAGGTGGTAAAAGTTTTGAACTGTGTATATGACGTCATTCTGACGGTTGTATGAAAAGAGCATGTAATATATGAGGTGTTATGGTTGCTCTAGTCCTTCCTCATTCGTTGTCCGGGGTCATGTATCGCTTCCGCTACCGTTTATTTGGATATTAAGGTTTCCGGATCAGCGACATTCCTAGGATGTCGCATGTATTGACCATCGTCGTGCAGATGTCGTGCGCTCGTGGAGGTTCGGGGCGTGACAGTTCTCACCCGAAATTGCGAATCAAACCGATACCCACCGTTCTAAAAAATTGGAATCGAGAACCGGACCGGTACACGTCAATTCTATCCAAACTCAGTCGGTTGGGTTCGGTCCTGTCCGATTTGGGTGGATTATGATTTTTTTTTGTTCACCCCTAATCAAAATCATGATGCCTATTTTGCTGAAAGGATTAGAAGTTTAGGTCCGACTCCTTTGGGCTTGGTTTGACTCAACATTTTATCCATGTAATTTCATGAGGAATTGAGCTTTAAGAATTCGATAGATTATTGATTTGGTATTTGTTGTATTTTTATTACAGGTTTTTTATAGTCGTAGTATTATTTATCGATTTTTGGAAGATTTGTATAAAAAATTGAAAAAAGGAGGCTCTACATTCGAGTAGCACCATTTTCTTGCTACTTAAGTAGATAACTATTTGCAACGTTAATTTGTCAGTCCAACAAGATATACGCATTGAATGTACCTTTTTTTTTTTTGGTCGAAATAGGTATGTTCTATCGATAAAGTTCATGAAGGAGCATCCGAAAAATGGACTTCAGTACATAGTAATTCCCGGAGAGCTCGAGGTGGCGAGAATATCTAATTTCAAGGCGATTCTTTTTTCCTTTTCCATCTTGGCTACCCAATCCACCATCATATTGTTCTCTCTGGGACAAAATAGTACCTTAACTTTAGGAAAATTATCAAGCAATCCTTTACAAAATAACACAGGAACATGGGCTTTCCACGATATGGCTAATGGGCTTAATAAGGCCTCTACCAACGGTGCACGATCTGAGAAAAATATCAGGTTGTCGCTCTGGGGGTCAAAAGAGAGAGCAGGAGCTTCGGCTTGACCTCCTTGAATGTACCTTTTTATGTGAAAGATTACTTGTCATCCTCCCCTAATGGATTTGAAACACTGAATCCCAAAAGCTGTTGAAAGTTACAAACACTTGATTATGTGTGATCTGACTTATGGTTGGACCTACGAGGGCACTTAAGTATATATTCCGTCACACTTAATTATCCTAATATTAGGATAAGTATATTGAAAATCTTAAAATTTATTACAAAAGTAAAATTGAATTCTAAAACTTTTAAAAAATGTAATTAAGTCTCAAATTTTGTCAAATTGACACAATCAAGTCATTCAATTGATTCCTTCAAACTTGGCTAATGAAAAATGCTGTCTTGAATTTTTTTTTTTTTATTTCTCCTATGTGGTGTTGGTGTGAATAGAATGACTTGTTTAAACCCCAATATTGTTTAAATTAGCTTTAGAGATAAGCTAAATTTAAATTTTAGAGTTAGTTTATTTCTAAATCTTAGTAAAATTTGGGTTTTTTTTTGTCATACCATAAAATGTAGGTAAAAAAAAATTCAAATTGGACTAAAAGGAGGTGGTTTTAGCCATGCTGACGCCACACAAGAGAGAAAATGACAAAGAAAAGCCACATTTCAGTTAGCTAAGTTTGAAAAAGTTAATGGAAGAACTTTATTGTACCAATTTGATAAGTTTTAGGACTTGATTGTATTTTTTGAAAGTTTTAGGACTCAGTTACATTTTCGTGAAAAATTAATTTAGGACTTTTAATGTATTTATCTCCCAATATTTTATATATGGACAATAACATAAAAAAAATCCCAAAATGGTCAATTTTTCTATATTTACTCTGAATTAATTTTCATAACACAAACAATCACAGATTGGTAAACCCATGCCGCATTTACTTCAAACTAATTTTTGTGTCATAGAAATTCTAAACTAGCTCACTGATGCCATATTCACTCAAACTGATTTCGTGTCACAAAATAATCCAAAATCTTAGATTGGCGAATTTGCTAAAATTTGATAAATTCACCACAAGAGCTCCCTCAAAATTGGAAAATTTGGTAAAATCATTGAGTTTTTATGGCATGAAAATTTGTTTAAGATAAATGTAGCATGAGTGTACTAGTTTTAAGTTTCTTTTTTGTGAAATAAAAATTATTTTATGGTAAATGTGGCATATATGTATTAGTTTATGATTTTTGTGATTGAAAAATTAGTTTGGATAAATGTGACATTGTAGTTTGGAATTTTCGGTAGAATTAACCCTTATATGAATGTGTATATATAGACATACACAAATACTTGGATAGAAAGATTAGTTTTTGGCAATGGGGCATTTGTGTAGTAGTTTATGATTTTTGTGACAGAAAAATTAGTTTAGGATAAATGTAACCCGAATATAGCATTATGGAATTTTTGGTAGCATTAAGCCTTATATATGTGTGTAAATAGACACATAGATACTTGGACAAATTTCCACATACTTTCCTCATTTTGGAGTATTTTTCTTCACCCTGTAAGATTGCATATCAATTAATATCCATGTAAAGTTAATGCATGGTGAATTTTAATAGGGATTTGAGAAACTGATTGTGTAATATTATAACAGTGCAATCTTGATTGTAAGTGCTATGAATGTCAAACTAATATTTAGCAATTATAATGGGACCCACTTCTGATTTTATGTCTAGCATTCCACTGTCAAATTGTTATGCTAGTGGAACTCATTTAATATATAGAACAATGCCGAGTACATGTCAGCTAGCCTTCCCTTTACAAATTTTGTAGACAAAGGACGATTCACGTAAGTTCTCAAAGCACGTAGAGCGGTTAAGAGTTTTGAAATCAAGGGATATATAGTGTCAATTACATTGTTGCATCTACTAAATTGAGCGATGCCATAGGTCAAACTTCACTTTTCACGTGACACTTTTAGATAATGGCTATTTCCACATCATTGTTTTCTTTTAAAAGATATATTTTCTTATTGGAATTCTATAATATATAATCAAAATTTAAGATAAGAGCACATATCCTCTCATATGCATTGTTATTGGACGGAAGAACTCACACCTCATGTTGAATTTTCAAGTCTGTCTTTTGCAAAAAAGAATTTTAACTATTTCAGTACATTTGATATTACTATTATGATCGAAGTACTTTCATGAGCTAAGGACACAGCCGGTATTGGAGGAGGTAGTATTAGTTTGCTATATTTTGTTATGCGATAACAAAGCACAATAACTCACGTATATATTGATTTGATTGCAATGAAAGACGAACGATTGTGAATAAAATTAGATACAAAGATAGGCTCATATAAAAAAAAATATTTACGAGTCGATAAAAAATAAAATGAACTTATTTTGTAAAGGAAATTGATAGTTTATCCACAATTCAATCAAGAAAAATTAATTTCTTCATCAAGACTTATTTCTTGATCTCTTAATTTTTTTAGTGGAATCTTTTTATCTTAGTTTAACAACACGAAACTAATTTGATAAAACAATAACTTCGATAAAACAAAAATCAATTCTGTCAAAGGAAGAGCCTTATCGACAAGATAATGCATGTAACATTATACATATGTGAATAGCATATTAATGGGCTAACACAGTCCAAGTTGGAGTTTCCACTCTTGACTGCGACTCCATCACGGAAACAGTTCCGCAATCTGCAACATTCAGTTTTGAACTTCCATCCATGTGACAGATTTTACCTAATTCAATTCGTGTCAGGTTTGTTCAACATGTTTGAATTTGAGATATGTTTTTTCATGTATAAGAAGCCAAGTACACTAGGGGAAATATATTTATTTCTGCAAATCATAGCTATCATATGATCAACTAAAACTAGTGATTGGGAGGATGTCATGCATCGCAACGTTTCTCTGTCGCCGAGTCATCAGTGATTTGATTCTCCAGCACCATCCAGAGGCCGACCTACGGAGGTCTGGCTCGCCGTCCCGTCGTCTTCCGAGTCATCATAAAGGAAAGTCTTAACATCCCACCAGTAAATGGAAGAGAGAACCAGCCAGTAGGTCAGAGAACGCATCCGAAGACGGTTAGTCAGATAGAAGCGAGGGTACCCTAACAATTTACTACCTGAGCTAACGAGGAGGAAAACGAGTCCCGAATAAAATATAATGTTAGCAAGCCACGGCAGCTTGCCAACGGTCAAGGTGACGCCAGTTAAGAAAGCTAGGGACATCGCCAGGAGTGCAACTATTAGCTGCGGTTTGAGGTCGCGTACGCAGTTAGTGCCTTGTGGACGTCTTGTTGCTGCGCCAACATGAGGTTGATGACTGCGGTCATTGAGCAGCTCATCGCGATGGTGTTGCAAATCACGAAAGCCTGGAACATTCCCTTGTGCAGCATCGTAGCCATGCCCCGATCGTCTTTGGAGACTGTATCCGAGCCGTTAAATCCTCCAGGAACTGTGAAACCAGCTGCGAAAGTCACAGTAGCCACAAGCGCTGCCACCAGCAGACGGCTACTGATCACATCCTTCATGTTGTCCTTGTTTGGCTTCCATGCGTTAATTCCATACATTGGAAAATCTTTATTTAGAGCTTCCGGCCTGAGTAGGACTATGTCTCTGCTCAGGGCTGACGCGGATTGGAACACCGTGTAAGCCAATATCTGAGATCGGAAGCATATAAAAAGGAAACAAAGAAGAAACTGTTGGCACATCGATGACGGGAATGAACTCTGGAGCACTCTACTTAAAAGGAAGTTTTACTTGTAAGATGCACTGTCTGCTCTTTTTGTAGAATAACACAACACAAGTTCATTTTAAATGAGGAAAGAGGCATGAATGATTGAAATGTTTATGGTTTATCGTCCTCGTAAGTTGACATTATAGCTCTATTTAATCGAGATATTTAGGATTTATCTCTGCATTTGTCTGAGATATTTCTCTTTTTTTCTAACCTCGGACATATTGCCACAAGCTTTAACTGCCTCCGATCAACATTAAATTACAGACTCGTGCAGCAATAAACCTGGAAGAGTCTCGGCTATGCTAATAGTTCAACAATCCTGTCGACTTGGAGACAGGATTTGAATACGATATCTGTGCTCAACTAATGCACTGTTCAATGAAATTTCCAGTAGGCTGATAGACAAAATAGTGACTGTTCATGCTACTGACCTTCCGTGACGTATACTCCCCTCTGACATGATCCAGAGCAATGTCAAAAGCAGTCGAGCCTTTGTGGTTGAGAAGGAAGGGCTGAATCCTTTTATCTGCACAAGAGAAACCAAAGCGCCGTGTGAATACATCGCTAAGTGCAATGGTGTATTTCCAGCATGATCTCTTTCATTTATCAGCTTATCGAGTTCTGGATGTCTGAGTATATATCTCACTGCTGAAGTTCTCCCATATTTTGCTGCGACATGAAGAACGGCTTGTCCTCGCCCATTTAGCAACTGTGATACCGGTTCCAGCTTCTTGATCAGTTCAACATTTCCTGTCATACTTGCGATATGAATGGGAAGATCCCCTTCATGTCCCGTTCTCGCACCAAATTCAATGTCTGGTCGTAGGAGTTCAAATACTTGGGCCATTCATGTGAGCTGCTATATGGAATACATTACCGCCTCTGGAGTCGGTCATTGCAAATAGTTTTGGGTTCTTTTTTAGTATCTCGCGACTAAATCTGGGATCATGAGCTCCAAAATATTAAGATAATCTTCATACAATTTTATAGAGGAGAAAAATCTTCATAAAAAGCAATGCGACATTGACATCTCAGAGAATTTTCATTAAAAGCAATACGACCCCCGACATGTATTAAGATTTTACTATAAAATCTTACTAAAGACATTGCAATTATATGGCATCACCGCGTGATGAAGTATCTATAGCCGGTAAGTGTAATGTATAGAAGAAAAATGAAACAACATTTAAATTGCTAGGGCAGATCAGGAAAGGAAAATGGTCTTTTCCTATTATGTTCGTCCAATTCTAGCAAGTATCGAGCAAATTTATTCTATTATCAGCAAATTGCAATAGCCTCACCGTATCGAAATCCCCATTGAAATCCTTCCACCCACTTTAGAATGATCGTCATCTTCTTCTTAATGGTGTAAGGACAAAGACACCTATTGAGCCCGATTAAGAAATTACGTACTTACCAAACGTTTAGGTAAAAACTAAAGAAAATATGTGACCAGAATCTCTTTCTAGGGTTGGAAAAGTACAGTTTCTAAAATGTTGAGAATATTCCAAGGGTGTTTGAGGTTGGGCATGGCCATTGGACTTGAAGACAGGTAATATGCTCTTATTAGGATTGTGATACTTAACAAAGAAAACATAAATGGAATAGGAAAGCCTTGATCTTGCTCAATTTATGGCTTTCTTGCCGATTTTTTTTCATTGCGCTATTCTTAATTATCTATGCATAGTTAAGGATGTAACATATGCCGGAAGAAATGGCAGAAGAATACCTTGAGTGCCAATATTTATATATGGCGCTTACTTTAGTGCCAATATTTTTTTCTGGGATCACTTAAATGTCAATTTTTTTGAAAACGATTATTTAAGTGACAACTTCGGTGATGTTGTCAGAAATCTTACGTGGCATCTACGTGCCTTGTCGAGGATCCCAGTCAGCCAAAGAAAAAGCCAAAATTTTTTAAAAATTATGTAATATTTAAAAAAGTTTAAAATAAGCTAAATAACTAAAAAATAAGCTAAAAAAAAAATTAAAAAATTTGAAATCATAGTTGTAGCGGCGAGGGCTTGCATAGCCCTCGCTGCCCCACCACCGCCGACACCTGGAGTGCCATTCCCCAACTTTCGAATGATCGTCATCTTCTTCTTAATTTTTTAGCTTATTTTTTAATTATTTACCTTTTTTTAAATTTTTTTCAATTTATGTGGAAATTGGTTTTAATTTTTGGCCTTTTCTTTTGCCATGTGTACTGCCTTTTTTTAAAAAATCCTCATTATATTAAAAATTTAATAAAAAATTTCACGTGTATTGTTAGGCTAGAATTGACATTTAAGTGATCATTTTTTGCCGGAATTAGCAATTAAGTGATCTTTTTTCTTCGATTTGGCACTTAAGTGATCAAAAAAATATATTAGCACTAAAGTAAACACCGTACACAAATTGACACTCTCAAGTGTCCTTTTGCCTCGAAGAAATATAAAAAAAAGTTTTGAACCTATAGCAATTGTTCTAATTCCAGTCGTAAACTTTTTTTTTTCAATTGAATTCTAAACCTTTTGCATTTGTGCCAATTCATCAATCTGTCAATCTTTGTCGAAAATCGATGACTTGGATGCTAGCATCATGTGGCAAGATCGGCGCTGACATGAACACCTTTTAACAATAGTTTAATTGATCTTTTGATGATTTATTTATTTAATTTCATTTAATTTTCCTCTTATTTCTCTATTTTTTTCTTCCCTTCTTCCTTTGGCCTGAGAGGTTACATTCCCGGCCATTGGCGAGGTCGGCCTCACTAGTGGCTGGGGGAGGCAATAACGGCAAGGTTGAGCCTTGCTAGGGTTGCGCGAGAGTGACCTAACCCAGCGACAACGAGGTCGAGCCCTTGGCAATAGCCGACGAGGTTTGGCAACTGGCTAGAGGAAGAAGGATGAAAAAAAAAGAAAAGAAAAAAAGGAAAAATGATAAAAAAATTCCAAAAAACATTAATATTACGAAAATTATCCACGTCAATACCGGCTACAAAGTTTAGAATTGAATTGATACGGTTGTAATAGGCTTAGAAATTTTTTTATAATTTTTCCGACATATGCCCTATGATTCAGTAAGGTTTCATTAATAAAACAGCATCACTCTTTCATTTATACTCGTGCATATGCATACTTGTAAGACTATTTGTATTTCGGAAAGTGGCATTTCTCTTGCTTTTATATTACTACACGTACCCCTATCTTTATACAGCCATGTAACCATGTGCGTGTGCCATTGCCTAAGCTAGTATAATTGAAAGCTATTTCAAGCTTCGTTTGTTTCGCGAAAAATAAATAATTTAAAAATCTTTTTCCTAAAAATGATTACTTGTATCGTTTGAAATAATTATTCAAATAAATTTTGCATTATTGATAATATTTTATGTCCAAACATTTTTGTCGACAATGATATTTTTTATTGTTTATTTATTTTCATAAACATACAAGCAATCATTTTTAGGAAAATAATTTTCAAATCAATACGTTTTTCGCTAAACAAACACATATAAGTTGGTATTTCCCATACCCAGATTTAGGTACGTACCATAGTTAGAACGTAGAATGGCACCATGAACGGGTGGTAAGCCTTGTATCCTCGACGGTTTCGAGCGGGAGCGAAAGTAGAACGTCAAGTATCATGGAGTCGCCGTTGTCGAGGGCCAGGTACAGCGGAGATCTTTGATCCACATTCTTCCAATACATGGGCTCCAAATCTTCTCTCAACAAAAGGCGCACCATGTTGATGTGACGATTAAGCACGGCCTCGTGCAAAGCGGTGTTTCCATGTTTGTTCTTCATCCTCAGGATCAGGTCAGGGAGGTCTCTTGCCCGGCGAATCAACATTGCGGCGACTCTAGATTACCCCAGCCTTTGAAGCAATGTGGAGCGGGTATTCCCCCAATCATCTTGGGCGGTTATGAGGTGGTCATGGACATAATCAACTAGGAGCCTTAGGATGTCAACCTTGCCGACGCCTGCTGCAATGTGGAGCAGTGAACCCCTCGATAGCCCCTGGAAATTGAGAACGGCAGATGAATGGGCTTGATCGGCAAGCTTTTCGATCATGGAAATGAACTCTTCGATGTCGGAGCCACTGATGACATCCTCCAATTTGCGAGCAGTTGCATACACTTCCTCTGGATCTTGTTGCACCGCGTTTCGCGCAGCTGCCAATGCATTATTCATTCTCTCTCGTCGACTGTTCCAACCAACATCCTCCTCTTCTACAGATAGCTCTATGTCCATCAAGCCTAAGCTATGCAAGTAATGGAGGTAATCACAACGGAACAAGGGTTGTGTAAGGAGACATTATATCATTTCATCTAATTATTTAAGCTTTTATCATAGTTATTAGGTCATGCAAAACTTTTTATGGCATCAAAAGAGAAAGTTTCGAGTTTGAAATTGTTGTGCAAGATCGAAAGCATGAATAAAAACAAACGGTTCCGTGCGAGAATTTAAGTGCAAGAAATTAATAAGATGCCACAGATTCGCGTGCTGGTTCGACCAAGAGTACATGCAAACATCATACGTCTCGAACCGCTCAATCACTCAAGTATTTCTCGTACCCTATCAATACCAAAAGCCCTAAAAAAACGAATCAAAGAGGAAATTGGAGTTTCTCTCTCAAAAAAGTCTCTTTGAGATCGAGAGGAGCTGCATGGCAACATTGGTAGAAAGTGTAGCCAGATTGAGCCTGGAGGCCGTCAATAAAAAGATGTCTCGAGTTCAACTTCAACCCCATAAAGGAAACCCAATCCAAATGGATTTCCTAATTTGAGCAGGTTTCTCAATTGAGTGTTTTCCTAATATGTTTCTTATTGTGAATCCAAATCTTTTTTTCTATAAGAAGTGGGTCTTCTTAGTAAATTATATCTAAAAGGAGCTTTTGGTGTTTAAGTCTATAAATCTCGTGATAAGATTTGTGAATTTATTTGTGAGATTTAAGAGATTATTATGTGAGAAATTGTTAGGGCAAAATATTGTATGAAATTATTTTGTGTAATTAGAGACAAAGAAACACTAAGAGTGTAATGACTTGAGTGTGGTTATAATTTATAGTGGGATCCAATGCTACTCTTTTTGAGAAGAAAGGTCACACTGCTCGAAAAATGTAAATATGATATTCGATTTATTTCTTTGTTTTGATTAAATTATTGTTTAACCACTTGCTTTTCGCAACAATTGATGTTAGAGCCAAGTTTGGCCTTGTTCAAGTGAATCGTTGACAACAAAAGAGTGCGCTTTAATAAGAACTGTGCTTTGATAAGGTCCAATCTACCCTTTGATATTTTTTGATGGGTAGATTGGGAAGCCTACCGCACGGTTAGGAGAGACCGTTCGGTTCTGCAAAAACCAGAGAAATGAATTTGGGGATTTAGTTACATCGACTCGTTAGTTAACGCCCTTTTGGTACTTAAGTTAAATGATTCCCTAATCTATATAATTCATGCGGATGTTTTTGGGGTAGGGTTAGTTCTAAAGTCCAAAGAGTTCATTCAGGTAGGATTATTTGTCATATTATTTACAATCATTAAAATAAGCACGCAGTCAATGAATCAATATGTGTGGATAAATTGCATCAAATCAGCACTCAAATGGCCACATGGTAAGCCTAGCAGAGCCACAAAGGCTTAGAGTAGGTTCATGGGTGATCTGAAAAAATTTGAGTTAGATTAATGAAAAAGATAAAATGGTCATTTTTGAAGGTTTGGGAAGTCAAAATCATGAAAATAGGTCAAACTAGTTGAATGTGGTCATTTCCTATTTTTCTCAATTTTTCTCAATTTTTATGAATTTTCTGGAATTTTTTAGAAATTTTTTTTTATGATTTTTTCCCTTTTTTATTTGGATTTTCTAAAGTATTTTCTGATTTTTTATTCGTTATTATTATTTTTTATTTGGAAAATATGATCTGGATCGGGCCGGAATGGCCTGACCCGCACCATGGGCGCCCCACCAGGGCCTTAAGGGCTCGGGTTGGTCTAAGGCAAAGCCCACCTTTTGAACCTGGCCCAACTTTTTTTTTAATTTTTTTTCCACCGGGCCCAACTCCTAAGAATAAAGGCTCAACGTGTACTCCCAATTTGGCCCTCTATTATCCACATTTCTTAATCATTATTCATTTTCTGTTTTATTTTCTTTTATTCGAAATTTTTTCATTTCTTGTCTACTCCTAAGTTGACACGTGGCAAGTCAACAATCTGCTCATTCAACGCACAATCGGCATGGTCTTCACTTTTCTTTTATTTTTATTTTTTTATGTGATCAACCAATCCTAATTAACTATGATTATCTAATTAACCCTAATCCTACTACTAACAAACTAACCGATCCGACTGACTATCTCACCGGAGAAGACCACCGGCAGCTCGCCGGTCCGGCGAACCTACGCCGACGAGCCTCCGGAAAATGCTAGAAATGGCCTAAACATGCTGTTTTCTTTACCAAAAACTCACTAGAACTAACTAAATGACGTTTCTAATCCTAAAATGAACCAAAGCAACACTGGCAAGACTCCCTATCTCTCTCTCTCTCTGAATCTGTTCGTCGTCTTTTTTGAATCCCTCCGTCTGTTGGAACTGAACTCACCGAATGGAGAAGATCCCCTTCTCTCTTTCAATCTCCTCCCCCACTTGAGTCTTAACAGACTCCGATTTTTCTTCTCCCGCGCGCGCGATATAGTCGTGCCCCATAATTTTTTGGTTCGGCCGCCGCGCACGAGAAAGATTTTTTCGTCTTCCGTCTAGCACGTGCAGTTCATGCCATAAGGCTTGCCAATCATCGGCATTAAGTGGACAAACCAGCGCTCCGTTTGTAGCTTGAGCAAGTAGAATTAGTGCTGCAATTTAGCTTCTTTTTGTCCTGCGGCTTGAACCCGTGCGTGAAGAAGAAGAAGACCAATAATGGTCTGTTGCTTAGGTGGGTCAACGGGTTGACTGGTTCAGACCCAGTTGACCCGGTTGACCCGAGTATCTGTTTTTTAGCCCAATCAGTCCCAAAAGTGTCCAAATCTCACAAAACTAACGTCAAAATTAGATTCTGGGACATGCATTTCCTCTGGGAGTGAGAATTTAGGCTGAAAATCGTTCATTTTGATGTAAATCTCCTTGTTCAAAGTTTAACCTGAATAACAAACATGGCCAATTGGGACTCTTAATGACCAAATTGAGCTAAACTGAGTTTGCCATTATGTTCGGAGAGGCCAAAAACAGGTGGGTAGAGGTTTATATTTGAATGAATATGCTTGGCTAGTCATGAATTGCACTTAGGATGAAAATGAGGGACTAAAATGAAGAGATTTTAAGCCTTTTTTTTTTTCCAAGTTGCTCAATTTGAGAAATTTATTAGACCCAAATTCAATTGGAGGTATGAGGATCAAATGTCACACCTCAGGGACAGTGGAAAAGTAAAATAAAATGACTCAAATTGTATTTTTTTTAGCTCAACTCAGGTTTATGTTTGTTAAGAAACATATGATCCCCGATTTAATTTTATAAATTAAGTAGGAAAAATTGAAAAGAGATTTGAAATAAAATTTTGGATATTTTCCATATTTTTTGGCCATAAAATCTATTTTTCTTGATTTTTTGAGTATTTTTCTATTTTTTGAAAATATAAAAAGCATGAAAAATATGAATTTTATTTTTCAAAAATGGTTCCTTAGGCTTGGCCAAGACTTCCAAAGTTTATTTTTTAATTTTATGATTTTTTCTTGATTTTATATTAATTTCATAAAATAAAATACTGAAAAATGTTGAAAATATGAAAAATTATTTTTTATTCAAAAATGGTTTCCAAGATTGGTCAAGGCTCCCAAATTTGATTTTATAATTTTATGAATTTTTTATGGATTTTCTAAAATTTTTCTAAAAATAAAACTGACAAAAAATCAAGTGTTAACAGCTACACTAAATAAAACTAGCTTATCACTTGTTAGTGTAGAGATAGTAGTGAAGTAAAGTTAGGGAATAATGTAGAGTGCAATTTTGTTGGTGTTGGTATTGTTAAAATCACATTCACATGGTACCATGAAGAGATTGAATGTAGTAATGCATGTTCCAAAGTTGAAGAAGAACATGATTTCCATGAGTGACCTAGATCAACTGGTGTCATTATACTTCAAAAGGTAGAGTTCAGAAGGTCGTTCAAGGTGAAAATGAAAGGAATTTAATATCATGGCTTGTATATTCTTTAAGGGGAGGTGACGGATTTCGCGTAGATACATTAGATGCATCTGTTTGAAAATTTGAATTGTGACATATGCGTTTGGGACACATTGATGAGAGAAGTTTGAAGGTAGTAAAAAGAGTATGTTGTGTGGTTATTTGGCTAAGGAGCTGAATGTATATATGTGATGTGACTTAGGAAAACAATGGAGAATGTTGTTTGATGCGACTACCAAGGAAACCATGAAGATTGCAGTGTTTATTCAATTAGATGTTCATAAGATATCATGATTTTCTTCGAGGAAGAGTGTCAACTCTATTTTAACAATTATGGATGACTACTCTCTAGACATTTGTGTTGAGGAACATGTTTAATGTCGTCGTTAGGATCAAACAATTGAGAGCTTTGATTAAAAAAAGAAGAAAAAGAAGAAGATTGGTAAGGCGATCAAGCATGTGCAAACTAACAATAGCATGGAATTATGCTTCTACTTGAAGGCATAGTGAGACACCACGCACTAGCGCTAGTGAAGCACAATTTATTTTCGAGTTGATAAGCAGAATGTTACTAGAGACGACCTATAATATGCTCTCTAGTGCTGGTATGATTAAGAAATTCCTCGCGGATGTGCTTAGTACAACAAACTACATGGTGAATAAATTTCCACAAAATGCGATTGTCTATTGGATGCTCGATAAAGTGTGGTCATGTTACTTTATTAATAAATTTAAGAATGTTGTGTTCGAGTGAATAATGATAAGCTTGATGCAAGATAAGGAAAATGCATGTTCCTAAGCTATCCATAAGATGAGAGAGGCTTTGAAATTAGATTCACCTCTTGGTACAACAGAAGTAACATTTAACGAGAATAGAATACTTTTGAGTAGAAGTGATTGTGATAGTGTTTACATAGGTTCGAATGGTGATAAGCTTAAGTTGGAGTTGCAACTAAAAACTCTTGAGGTAGTAGGTACTTTTGTGTTAATCGACACAGATGATACTGGTAACAAGATGAAGTTTGAAAACCAATGATTATTATAGCTATTGAGTTCGACAAGGTGCATGATTGATCTCCTAGCAGATATGAATGCAATGGTGTTTCGCTTGATTTATGGTACAAGAGGTTCTATATAAAAATCATTGTGGAGTAGCTAAAGGTATAGGTGGAGTTGGCTTTCTGATGAGGTCCATGGTCATGGTGAAAGTCGAGCATGACTTGGACTTGGAAGATCTCTTTAGCGGTTGATTCCATGAAAAGTTGTGGGAGAGTAGCAACAAAGTTCAGATTCTAGCAAAGTGGTAGTGACTTAACTCAACTGTCAAGTCAAGGTGGAAATTGTGGAAAAAAATATTTCAAGTTTGAGCCCATAAAGGAAACCCAAAGCATATAAGGTTTCTAGTTTGAGTGAGTTTCCTAATTGAATGATTTTCTAGTTTAAATAGGTTAACTAAAAAGGGTTTCCTATTTTGGATCCATATCTTTTTTATATAAGAAGTGGATCTTCTTAGTCAATTGTATTAAAGAGGAGTTTTGGAGCTCAAGACAATAATTCTTTTGGTAAGATTTGTGAATTCCTTCGTGAGATTGATAGATATAAGAATTAGAAGATAATTTGAGCATTGTGGGAGATTTTTGAGTTTGCCTTTTATGTAGGTTTGTAATACCCACTAGAGTGTTGTTATCAAGAGTTAATAAGAGCGACAAACCCACTGGCAAACATACGAGATAAGTGGTTGTACGTACTAAGAGTGATTATATTTGTCTAGCACAAGACAAGGTGTTCAATGGACTCTTTGTAAACACACACGGGCATGGTTTACAGCTTGGGGAGAGGATTTACTATGTTGTGTTCACAAGACACGAGAATGACCATCGGAGAATCCAATAATGACTTACTGTATAGCGGAATTGCTGTCGAATGACATCAAAGGGATATTTGTACACGTGACATAATTAGTGGAATTCATCTATTTGGATTGCTAGAGTCGCAAAGAAGAGTAGGCACACTCGAACCAAAACTTTGTAAATCTTGTTTGCAAATTTTTCTTTCTCTAAACTTTATAATTTGAAAATTTCCGATGTTTATGTTGCTAGTTTACTTTGCGGTAGAAGCACAATTTGTACTGGAGTTGGTTCCACAAAATTAATTTTTACTTTTTGAAAAATAAATTCACGTCCTTATTAGTTCATATTTGGGCCTGACGGATGTCTTAAATGTCTTTACAATTGGACTAATTGGGAAAATGTGATCTGGGTTAAAAGGAAGATAATATTCGTGAGCAGACACCGAAATATTCATGATAACCCCAATTACAAGACGGCCTTTTGTTTAGTGAGGAGGCCATTTAGACGTAAATTTGAAAGGACAACTAAGTAATTATCATACTTTATAGGGACCCACCTATCATTTCATTTGAAAAAAACGGATATTATTATAGGAATATGCTTACATGACAGTTTTTTTTTTCCTACTGTGAGATTGAATGAGGATGCATAGTTCACTAAGCAGGCAATTGGAATATTTGAATGAGGATGCATGGTTCAGTAGGCAGCAAATTTATGATGCACGAGAATCCTCAAGACAGATGGATCCCAGAAGACAAGAAAATCATTGCCGAAACGCAGATCTAACAGCCACTATTGGGTGCTCCGAACATCTTCCGTTCTTTCTATCAATCTTAGCTTTTTCCCTATTTCTTCTCAAATCAGAAGCTTGTCAGCACAACCAGCAGACCCAAGTCAACATTTTCCCACATATCCCCCAAAACTGTACATCAACCAGCAAAGAAATAGATCTAGATCAGCTCATTCAAAAGTTACTTACAATGTCAGAACGACTAAACTCGAAAAAGCTGGGGAAGCAGCATTGATAAACGGGAGATTTCAGATGAATATGGTACAAATAAAGAACATCAAAGAACAGAAGCATCGTGCCGAGAGATTAAAGAACAAAACCTGAAGAAAAACTGCAGGCGGGACTTGAGAAGAAAAACATGGTGTTGCGACTGGAGGATGATGCTGATGCTGATGCTTTGGATTGGAGAGTCCGGTAGTGAAGGACTTGAAGCGAAACTACTTTTTCAAACGAGTGAAGTTAACAGAGATGGGTTGTTCTTTGTAATGAAGCTGGAAGATGGAAGCTAGTTGAAGTGGATTACGGACTGAACGACCAAAAGGTAATTTTTTTGCCATACTAGGTTGACTCGATGTATTACACCAACACCATATTCACACATACCAAGTATTTTGTGGGTGACTCTATAATTTGTGAGAAAAACTTGTGTTGTCACAAAATTCTTAAAAAAGTTGTAACCCACAATAATTTTTAATCAATTGATTTTTATTTATTTGTGAAATAAGAAACGAACATAATGTTGAGCTCCTTAAAAATCAAAATGTTTAGGATTGAATTGACCAAAAAAAAAAATTTATGATAGAATTGGCACAATTGCAATAGATTTAGAACTTTTTGGTTATTTTCCCCTTAACTATCTCATATTGCATCTACACGGGCAACTCAATCTTCAATTTTTATTTATTTATAAAATTATTAGCTGTCTCTTTTACGTTCTTGCTTAATTAGTCAAAATTTGAGTGATTCAAACTCCGACCAGTCAAAATTGTCTGTATCGAGCATTCAATGGAATCAAAGTCCTCAGAATACTATAGTCAATTGTGTACAGACAAATTTAATTACAACATTTCCGCATAATTAACAGGTTAAGTAATCAGTAAGTCTTTCTTTATTCATTGCTTTTCAGCTGGCCGCGAGCACAATTCGTCATTGTCAGTCACGCCGTCTGACAAATGGCCAAGCACTCAACTGCCAAAACTCTGGATTTCTAACAAAAGATTGAGGATTATTGCCACAAAAAATTACTAATTATTTACTTGCGTACTCATTGTGGCAAAACTGTTTTTATCTTCATGAAATAGAAATCTCACATGCAATCGAAATTCATAAATCTAGACAACTTGTATTCGACGGTGGATTTGTGATTGGCAGAGAATATGAGGCTGATAGCCCCCACGAGATTGCCCAAAAAAAATCTGATTACTGCTCGAAATAATGGGAGTCCTCCGACAGATAATTTACATGTATTATCTACGGCTTCTTTTATATTCACAAAAAATGAATGATTTCAAATATTTTCTCATAAATGATCTTTTATATCGCTTATAAAATGATTCAACGAAAAATATTTTCATCATCCACAACTCAACTATCATTTTTAAGGAAAATATTTTTGAAATTTTTTATTTTTCACAAAATAAATGGAACCTACCTATAAGAAACTTTCATCTAGATGGTGCAGTATAATAGTAACGAGGGTGTCTAGCCTCAGCCAGTAGGAATCCTCCGTGATTGCCAATGTCGACTTCCTTGTTTCACTCGATTTGACTCAATGACTTTACTAAGCCTTTCTTTATTCGTACAATGTTTATTTTACTATATAAAGAGTATTGGGGAGTGGTTCATACTCCCCAATGACAGGACATCAGAAGGTTTTTATAGTTTGAGCCCATATTTTTCATTGGTATTTTGAGTTTTAACTCATGAATATCTACTGCGATATATACTCTCTTTTTTTTCAATTGTAAGTGAGAGATGTAACAAGAGACTCGAGGTGCTAATTATAGTGAAATTCTATACTGAACGTAGTCTAATTTAAGGATGAATTAGGATAAAATCTTATGTCTTGATTTCTCTTTCTTGTTTTACGCTTTATTTCGTCGTGGTTGTGCATCGAATCCTAATAAAGAGGAGCAGCCACAGCACCACATGAATGAATGAAATGATTTTCTAGATTACTTAACCGTTCATCAGGCAATTATGAATGCATAGAATCTGTGTGCCGGCTACGGTATTAATCCCATGAACAAAATACTGTGACACCTCTGTCGTCTTAAACTAGTAAATAGAAAAGCACGTTTACATCGATGGATCAAAAGGTAAGGGAGGAATGTGCATTACCGTGTAAAGTTAATTACACAGCTAGATTTTGGATAATTATTTTTTTAAAGCAAGTTTATTATTTATAACAAGGTTAATATTGCCATTTTGAGACTGCTGGCGTAAGAAAAGGCAAGTTTAGATTTAGTTGGTTCTTTTTTCTGGCTAATAGCAATGATGCTTTGCGTGCATTTGCTGAACTTGCTACGATAGTCCGAAAGGAGAATGGGCTTAGCATTTCATGCAATAGAAGCGAGCGTGACTTTGAATAGTTTTTGTGACGAGTAGGGCAATCTGCACGATTTTTCCGTTCTTGACATGGATACACACCACAACAAAATGGTGTTATTAGGAGGAAAAATAGGACCTTACAAGTGATGACCCCTATCTTGTTGGTGGAAAGCAAAACCCCAAACATTTTGGGCCAAGGATGTAGGCCCACAATAAGAACACTGGAAAGCGAATGTAGAAGGAGGGATGGACAGTTATTTATGCAATCATAGACACTATCTAAATCAACTGAAACTAGTGATTATCCGGTGCGTCCCCATATTTTGTCGTCACCGATTCGTCTGTTCACTGTGATCATCCGGAAGCCCCCTAGCAAAGGTCCAGCCCGCTGTTCTGTCCTCTTCCGATTCATCCAAAAGGTCCGTCTCAACTTCCCACAAATAAATGTAAGCGCGAACGAGCCAGGATACCATAATGCGGATAGGTCGACGGCGGCTCCAAATCAAGGGAGGGTCCTCTAACAATTTAGCAATTGAGATAATGAGCAGGAAAATGAGTCCCAAATAAAATATGGTGTTGGCGAGCCAAGGGAGTTTGCCAACGGTCAAGGTGACACCGTTAAGAAAGCGGCGGACATCGCCGGGAGCGCTATTTTCAGCGGCAGCATTGAGCGTCGGTATGCAGCTATTGCGGTGTGGACGTCAGTTTGCTGCGCCCAGAGGAGGGTGACGACCGCGATCATTGAGCAGAACATGGCGATGGTGTTGCAAATCACGAAGGCCTGGAACATTCTCTTGTCCAGCATCGTAGCCATGCCCTGATCATCTTTGGAGGCCGAATCGGAGCTGTTAAATCCTCCAGGAACCGCGAAACCAGATGCGAAAGTCACGGTGGCCACAAGCGTTGCCACCACCGAACGGTTACCGATCAGATTCTTCACGTGCTCCATGTTTGGCATCTTTTTGTCCCCGTCGATTGTTGAAAACGCTTTATTTCCAGCTGGACTTTTCCCGCATGTGGATGCCAATACCATGACTGCCAATTGCTGAGATCGGAAGCATATAAAAAGTTGAAAAAGAACAGATTCTTACCACATCAATGACAGGAATAAACTCGGGAGTACTCATGTAAAGGGCAACTTTTACTTCTGAAGATTCAGTGTCTGCTCTTTTTCAAAGAATTAACACTAGAGTGCAAGTTCATTTTAGATGAGAAAAAAGGCATGGACCATACGTATATGGTATATTATTGTCATAGGTGACTATAGGATAATGTTATGGGATTATGCACATTTGGAAATGAAAAAGCCACCAAAAATTTAAATTAAGTCCATTGCATACATTTATCTCAATTATTTTTTTACGCCAAAAGCCTCCATTTGTAGACATGTTTACTTCCATCAAGGTCCATCAACTTTGACCAAAAAAAAAAAATCCATCAACAAAGAAAAAGGATAACTTAAAAAGCCCCAAAAAATAAACACACACCAGATGAGAGAAATTGCAGATGGTTGGCGGCCATCTACTGGCAAGGGCTGTCGATCACCATGGTCGTCGACCCCCGCGGACAAGGAGAGCTTGGCATCGAGCTCAAACGGTGCCCCCGAGCTTGCCCAGATCTAGTAGACGGCCCTTGCTGGTGGGGATTTTCTAGTTCCATCAATGGAACAATCTTTTTTTTTTTTGGGTCGAAATCAATGGAATAGCTTGAAGGGATTAAACATGAGAGGCTCTACGCGATTTTAAGCTGACAAGCACCGATTTTGTGCTAACAAAAGGTCTCGTCTTGTTCTCTGGATGTTCTAGCTTATGAGAATCTCATAAATCATTTCAGGTCTAAGAGAAGAAGTAGGCCGCTGCGAATGTGCTTGATCAGAACACCATGTTTGTCATGGCCTGCATCGAGAAACCAAGTTCGACCTTGTGATTTGAGGTTGCATCTCATGAAGGTACCGAATTCCATAGATTCTGGACTGCCTACGTCTCTAAAGAGGGAGCCCTTCCAATCTTTAGCAAATTTCCATCTCCTTCATTGATCTGCTACTTGGACCAGATCTGCGCAAGCTTAGCGGCGCTGCTCAAGCTCGGCCCAGATCTCGACACCATCTAGGCCGAGCTCCGATTGCCTGCGGGGGTTGATGGCCCCTGGTGGTCGACAGCCCCAAGTTGGAACTCCGGTGACCACTCCCACCATCTGCAATCTCTCGCCCTTTTTTGGTCGGTCTCCTATGGTTTTATTTTTGGCCTTTTGTCTGTTTTATTCCTAGATTTTTTTTTTTGCTGATGAAACACTTGCGGCCATATCAGCTCCACTTTTCATTTAAAGATATTGTTAATGCCACATCAGGTCCACCTCAAATTATTAATGGTGTTTATTGAGGTAATCTCGATAGAAAATAAATGTGTCACATATGTGCAAAATTTAAATTTTTTTTGTGCCACAAAAAAACTTTAGGATAAATGTGTTACACTCGATATATTTAGATTGGGTTAGATTGACCAACCCTTGACTTTTTAAAGAAAAAAAGAATGCAATATTCCTTTTTATACGTGACCATATTTGTAGGGTCAATTAATCGAGATATATAGTAATTTCTCTGCATTTTTCGGCATTATCCTACTTATTTCTAATGGGAATATTACCAGCAAGTCATAAATTTATTGTGATTGTGTCAATTCAGTCATAAACGTTTTGTATTTATACCAATTGGGTTCTAAACCTTTTGCATTTGTGTCAATTTATTCAATTTATCTAATTTTGGCCAAAAACCGCTAACGTGATAATTTTTTAATAGTAACGTAATATTCTAATATATATATATTTTTTCCATATCTTCTTCTTCCTCTAGCCGGTCATCAGCCCTCGCCTCTGGCTAGAGGAAGAAGAAGATAGGGAAGAAAGAAAATTATAAAAATAAAACTAAAAAGATCGAAATTTTTTAAAATATTATCAAAAAATTGCCACGTTAGTGATTTTCAGCCAAAATTGGCCGAATGGACCGAATTGGCATAAATACAAAAATTTTATGACTCAATTGGCCAAAAAATATATTTAGGACTGAAATGAACTCAATTGGCCAAAAAATATATTTAGGACTGAATTGACACAAGTGTAATAAATTTAATTTTTTTTTGGTAATTCTCCCTATTTCTAACTGACTCTTAGTAAGAAGACTAATGCAAAAACTTGTAAAAATTGCGTCTACATGGGTCTTGGCTATTCTAGAAAATTGGTCAATACTTCAACAATTCTGCCGACTGGAAGACATAATGTAAGTTCATAAATAAAAATAGTGATTATTGATGTTACTTACCTTCCGTAACGTATACTCCCTTCTGACGCGATCTAGAGCAATGTCGAGAGCAGTCGAGGTTTGGAAGTTGAGAAGGAAGGGGTTAATTCTTTCATCTAGCACGAGACGAATCAAAGCGGCGGGCTGTGAATGCATCGCAGCCAAGTGCAAAGCTGTATTTCCAGCAACATCTCTTTTATTTATGTGGTTCCCCACTGATGGATGTTTGAGCAAATATCTCAATGCTGAAGTTCTCCCGTATTTTGCTACGATGTGAAGAAGGGTTTGCCCTTGCATGTACGATATCTGGGATTCCGAAGATAGCTTCGTGATTATATCAACATAACCCATCTTGCTTGCAATATGAATGGGCTGATCCCCATTCATATCCCGTTGTGGGGCCAAATATGTAGTTTTCGGTCCTAGTAATTCGAATACTCGAGGCCGATTCATGTGAGCTGCTAGATGGAATACATTACCGCCTTTGGAGTCGGTCATTGCAAATAGCTTCACGTCTTTCTCGAGTATCTGGGCAGCTAAATCTGGGATAAGAGCTCCCAATTAGCGACCACAACTGGATAAATATTTTAGGGTGGTTGGTGCTTGTGCTTGGTCGTTCTTGATATATTTAAACCCATTTTGGAATAAGGACATTTTCGATGTAACCTTAATCACTACTAGGATAGATAGTTGCCAATGTTGGATAACATTGTGATGCTGAAACTAGTAGTGTCAATCTTTATCGAATAGGAAAGCCTTGATCTTGCTCAATTTATGGCTTTTCTCCGTTTTACTTTTCATGACATGATTCTTTCCTGATCTACCCAGTGTTGATGACATGACATGTACCATATCTTCTGGTAAGGTTTTCTGAGTTAATACATGTCGCATTACTCTTTCATTTATACACATACATACATGAATGAGAATTTTGTATTTCTAAAATTATCTTTGTACTACACCTACAACTGCCCACTTATCACGATTTTTACACGTTGCCATCTAAGTAAACACCCCCTAATTTGGAGAATTAGGACAGATTTTATTCAAATGCTAAAAGTCCTATATAGTTTTGGCGTATTTGATGATTTATAATTGGGAAATCTGATACCCGAACCTAATATGTATTAATTACTAAATACTCTTACTTCCTTGATATTTCTTAGGCTATTTAATTAGCAAGTATGCATATTCCAAGTCTACTACGATTTGGGATGGTTTTAAGGTTAACCTGGTGTACATGTGAAACCCGAATATGATAAATCATTTACCAAATTAAAGTTCCTCTGTTACAAAACTAAAGATATAACTTTGTGAAGAGTGGGGCTATTTTCACCTTATTTTGGATGGTACCACACATTATGCATTTGAAGTTACAAAAACATCCTTGTACTGTCAATAGTCAATCAAGTAATAATCAATATTACTGCCTATAACCCCGTTTCTTTCTCCTCGCCTCTCTCAATTAAGTAATAATTGATGATTCTACTATTGTCTTCGTCCTGTCTTTTTCCTTTCCTTATCAAATAACACTGGATTTTTTTTTCTTTTGGTCTTCATCAAAATATTAGGTCAAAATATTATCTTTATTTGTCTTTTTAGGTGAACAAGTTATCAAATAGTGCCTTCAGCATGCTATGACTAATAACACACGTACTTCTTTTGTTAATAAGAGATCATACTTGATAGTTTTATTAGGAGAGTAACACTCAGGCTTTGCCCACTTTTAATTAAATTGATGTTGGTGCCAAAGTTTGTTTCATTCAAATAATATTCAGGAACATAAAATGGAACCAATTTGAATGCCCAAATTTGTGCATAATGCGATATGTATATAGATCATAATTTTACAAAAGTATATTTCATCTATACTAATATATATATATTTTTTATAAAAGGTCACAGCCGCACAGCCCCAATCTTCTTTGCAACCGGAAAAAACAAATCACGTTTTCAAATTGACGGTACTGAACTCTTCTCGTTTTCCTTCACTTTTTCCCCTCGACATGACTCGTCTTTTGTAAGAAGAAAAATTGATTTTTATGTTTTAATTTTCTAATGCCTGATGAGTAAGTCATCCAGTGCTCTACAAAGTGTACCGAGGCTGTAGTGGGTATGTTACTGACAATGCGAGTAAGGGACGGTCACCCGCTCATTCTCCTTAATAACATGGTTAGTATTTGCAAATTTAAGCTGATCTATTATGCCCTAATGTGAGATAATTTGTTCACTGAAAGAATTATATGGCTGGTTGCGAGCACCTGATGATGGGCATCCGACTACTTTAATAGGCGGGGTATGGGATTTTATGCCAGAAAGTTGCTGCACGGATTTGGGACGAGGTATTTCCTATAAACATAAATATTCCCTATAAACGAAACGGATTTAGGTACTTACCATAGCGGTTATATAAGATGGCACCATGAATGGGCGGCAAGCCTTGGATCCTTGATGGTTCGAGTTGGAGCGAAAATAAATACTCATGCATCTCGGGGTCTTCGAGTTCAGTGGCCAAGTACAGGGGAGATTTGTGCTCTACGTTCTCCAGGTAGACGAGCTCCAAATCTTCCTCCAACATGTGGCGCGCCACGTTGACTTGACCACGAGGCACGGCCATGTGCAAAGCGGTGTTTCCTTTTCTGTTCGCCTTCCTCAGGATCTGGTTCTTGTCCTCGACGTTGGGAAGGTGTCTTATCCGGCGAATCAACATCATAACAGCTCTAGAGTTGTTGCTACTAATCGCAGCGTGGAGGGGGGTATTTCCGTTATTACGTTGGGCGGCTAAGAGAGGGTCAGGGACATAATCAAGGGTTTTTTACGAAAATGGGTTAAAAAATTTTTCTTTTTACGGATTTGGATTTTGCGGTGAGAAAAATACGAGAATGGGGCTTGTTCGGTAGTGGAAGTGCCGAACAAGCCCTTGTTCGGCGCTCCTAGCGCCGAACAACAAAAAAACAAAAAAAAAAAACAAAAAAAACACTTGTTCGGCACTTATATAGTGCCGAACAACAAAAAAACCAAAAAAACAAAAAAACAAAAACCACTTGTTCGGCACTATAAGTGCCGAACAAAGAAAAAGTTGGGGGGTGTAATAAAAATTAAAAAATTCGTAGAAAATTATAAAAAAAGAAAAAAATACCAAAAAAATTCCAAAAAATTTCCATAAATCTCAAAAATTAGGAAATTGACCATTTTAACGGGTCGGTCCTATTTTGGATGGTTTTCCCTTTTAGACATTTCGAAATGACGATTTTGCCCATTACGGGCAAATTGTCTCGAAAAATTTCAAAAGTTTCCAAAAAAAATTCCAAAAATTAGTAAATAGGCCATTTTAATTGGCCAATCCTACTTTTAAGGATTTTTCTCATCTATCTTTTTCTTTGTTCGGCACTTATAGTGCCGAACA
This sequence comes from Psidium friedrichsthalianum, assembly GCA_019149425.1. Classification (NCBI taxonomy): domain Eukaryota; kingdom Viridiplantae; phylum Streptophyta; class Magnoliopsida; order Myrtales; family Myrtaceae; genus Psidium; species Psidium friedrichsthalianum. The sequence continues at coordinate 49,699 of JAGVVM010000063.1, forward strand.
AGTGGTTTTTGTTATTTTTTTTGTTATTTTTGTTGTTCGGCACTATAAGTGCCGAACAAATGTTTTTTTTGTTTTGGTTTTTTTGTTGTTCGGCGCTAGGAGCGCCGAACAAGGGCTTGTTCGACACTTCCACTGCCGAACAAGCCCCATTCTCGTATTTTTCTCGCCGCAAAATCCAAATCCGTAAAAAGAAAAATTTTGTAACCCATTTTCGTAAAAAGCCCCATAATCAAGCAGGAGCCGTAGGATGTCGTCCTTTTCGGCTGCATAGTGGAGCAGTGAACTGCCCAAAGGGTCCCGCCAATTGAAAATGGTAGACCGATCGATTTGATTGGCTAGGCTTTCGATCACGGAAATGAATTCTTCGACATCGGCATTGACGACGGTACTAATAATTCTTCGAAAAGCTTCATAAACTACTGCCCCATCTTGTAGCTCCGTATTTCGCATAGCCTTCAAAGCATTATCGATTCTCTCTCGTCGACTCCTCCAAATTTCTTTTTCCTCGAAAGAATCCATTTCCTCGGAAGCTCCTCCTTCATCCTTCTCGACCTCCTCCTTGATCGACTTGTTCATCCCTACGTTCTCCTCTTCTATAAGTATCTGTGCGTCCATTGAGCCTAGAATATGCAAGTAATGTAGTTATTGCAAGGGAACATGAGTTGGGCAAAGAGATGATATATCGTTGAATTATTAAACAATAGATTCATCTACTTATTTAAACTTTCTTAATAGTTAATAGTGGTCCTACAAAATTACGCATGCAAGTAGAGCAAATAGTTCCGAGTTTAAAATTGTTGTGTGAGATTGCTGAAGCGTGAAACGGTTTGCTGCGAGAATATAAATGCAAGCAATTAATAGGACGACACGAACTTGCATGGTGGTCCAGCCGAGGGTACCTGATCTCAAATTTCAAGCCAAATGTAAATTCAAGTATGAAAATGAGTACCATTAGGGCATTTAAATGTTAAAACATGTCAATTTTTCAAAATAATACACAATGATCTAACAAAATTTTTCTATTTGATTGGAGTTAAATCCTAAAAATTAGTACACATATATATACACACACCACTATAATATATACACACACACACACCCCACTACAATTCATTTGTATGCATACTTTAATCATAAAAGTCTGTCATATCATCTTATCATGATCCAACCAACTCTGCGTTCACATCAAGCTATCCAAAATATTTATCCTCTTTTCCTTTTATCTCTGGGCAATGTCCTCGTCCTCACATAAACGAAACAATTTTCGGATTCTTCCTTGAAAAGTTAGGAGATTAAATAAATAGAATATGCACAAAGCTGGCAACCATAATCTAAGTTCTCCTTTTTTCCTATCGACGTTACACCTTACGTCCAAAACTTTTACAGTTGGTTAACACATGGAACCAACACTTTTTATAAAACTATTCTGCGGCAAGACCATTTATGTAAGCCGAAGGTTTAGACTTGTTCATATAGTGAGACTACTAGAGTGTTTGTCCTTTCAACTTTCGCAAACCATTCTCGCTTTTTGTACTGTTGCCAATTTGCATCCTTTAACTTTTAAATAGTCCAAGTTGCAAACTCACTTTGTGAATACACTTCATCGGCATCCATTAATGTTTTGGTCCTTTTGCTTGTGGAATTAATTTAGGATTGCTTTCGACCCAAAAAAAAAAATTTAAGATTGCCCTCTTACATATCTAGAGTCACCCACAAAAGACCCTTACTCTAAGGGTGCAGCTGCCTGGATTAAAACAAAACTGACATGGATTTTAAAAAAAAATTAAAGCAACATTTACATATATGTTCGTGTGATTGTGTAACAATCTGGCCCCAGACTATATGGACCAAGCTCCCAAAAGTAGTCACAGTAACCACACAATATTAGCGGCCGTTTGGAGTGTGCGTTGACTTATGAATCACTCAAGTGGGTCTCTCCCAATTAAAATGGGACTTGAAATGTCATAAATTCTCTCACTCAAAGAACTGACGTGCTCAACAATGTTGACAATGTTGCCAACAACAATCCTCCTAATGTATGGTTTGATTCATTCCGACTTACTCTGTCACTTACAAGTTTGCTAGAAGCCGCATCTTCTCTAGAGCTCTCTCGTCCTAGCGATCACTCTCGGTTCTCGCCAGATCAAGTATGGCCAGGTTTGTCTATAGACCACACACCTACCATAGTGGATCACTTTAGTTACATTGATAATGACCCACGTTGGCCCACGTGAGCCAAACTCTTAAAATAGGTATTCTGAGTAACCGTACACAGTGATGACCACTGGGAGATATGTGCTAACTTATGGGTGGCTTGAGAGGGCCTCTCTCAATTGATGTGTGACTTGAGATGTCACAAATCAAGTGTATTTGATGTCTCGCGACGTAGGTGACCCACATCGCCAAACTGTCATTACCTCAAAGACAATTGCTCTAAGGTGGGTCTATGTGAACAGATTGGTAGTGTAGCAAACGTTGGCGGAGAGTTCTGTTGGACTGAGTTCGAAGTAAGTGGTGGATGACGATTGCGCGATGTCAATTATGTAGTAAAATTATTAGTTACATGATTGACAAGCCAAAAATGTCGTGTAAGAAAATTATTGAAGTTTAAATCACGTGAAATAATGGTAACTAATAAAAGTAAGAAAACTAAAATTGCACACTAGTTCTTGTCACAGCTATTGCAAAGCATTAAACTTGAATCACGACGTAATTATATGTAGTCCAAAAGTCATCCAAAAATATTATCGAATTTGGCAATGCAAATGCATGTTAAAGACCGTACCGTAGTAATATGATCAAACAGTTTTTTTTTTTTGGTAAAGTTGTCACCCATAATATGATCAAACAGTTTCTAGATAGAAATCTAAAATAATTTTTCCTTTATCGGAACAAGTAACAATCGAGTGTGTTCATAGGTTAGATACTTTTATTCTGTATCTCAGGCGTATTAGTTCCAAAAGGGTCATTTTATCATGTCAAAGTCAAAATATGCAAAACAACTTAGTTAAATTGACATAAGTTAAAAATAGAATGTGTATTCGTATAAATATTTTCAAGTTCAGTGGGGCACCCGACCGAACATATGATGGCCCCACCCCTGCTTCTTCTCTCTGTAATTTTTTTTTTTTGACTTTGTTTTAGTAGAAGCAATGAAATCTGATGCAGACAAAGGGCCATGTTTGTCTACGACTTTAGTTGGATAGAATTCTCTCGAATCATACCTCTGATTGATTGATTAGGAATTTCCTTGGCCATTGGATTTGTTGTGAAAGCTCTTCTCACTTTTTGGGACTTGACTGACTTGATAAAACCTACAGAACAACAAAAAGCACATAAGTATGGACGTCACTCAGATTTTATTTTGGTTAAATTTGGCATGTTGGTAATATCCATAAGTTGTGGCCTATTAATCAGAAGTATAATTGGAGGGGATTGATTGGAAGAAAATACTTCTCGTAGACAAAATTGGTCCATTGAAACTTAAAATAAAAGACAAGTGCACCAACTAGTGGCCCACAAATGCTCCTGAATATGGATTCATATTACCAATAGCATTAGGGCTTTGATAATGAAATCTATCGATCAATCCCTTGGTATTCCTACATATAATCAGGCATCAACCCTATATAGGCATATTTTCCTCTATCCACGATCGGAGGAAACTTCCTGTGATCAATCTTCTATTTGGAGAATCATAAATATGGGCGTTATTCACGTAGAAGTTTCACTAATTCAACAACTAGTTAGATAGATGAAATTTTCTTCAAAAAAGACAGAAAAGGACAGCCGATTGTAGTGTGTTTCATATTCCAGATGAAACCGTAAATTATCAACTCTCATTTCTTTCTTTCATGAGTAATCATTCACTTAAGTCAATGCTAATTCACATGTCCCCCAAAATGCACACAACCAGCGAAGAAACAGATCTAGATCAGCTCATTCGACAGTTACCGGAAATGTCAAAATGATCAGAACTCAAAAAAAAAAAAAAAAAAAAAAAAAAGACAACTGCGGAAGCAGCATTGTTGAACCGCAGATTTCAGATGAACATGGTACACGCGAAGAACATTAAAGAACAGAAGCAATGAGTGAAGAGATCAGAGAATAGAACCTGAAGAATAGAGAAGGCAGGACTTGAGAAGATAACTGTGGTTTGGGACTGGAGGATGATAGCAAACAAAGATGGGTTGTTCTTTAAAGTGAAGCTGTAAGATGGAAGCGACCTGAGCTGGGTAGTAGCTGGTGAAGTAAACGGAGATGGCCCATTCTTTAATTTAGGAAGACTGAACTGAACGACCAAAGGGTGATTTTTCAAGTTGACATAGTAGGTTGACTCGATCTATTACACCGAAACCATATTCATACATACCAAATATCTTTTGGGTGACTTTGTACTTTGTGAGAATAAAAGTGTGTCGTGATTCACAAATTTTTAGAAAAATAAACCCTACAATAATTTTTAATTAATTGATATTTATTTTTTGTGGCTCAAAAATATTATTAGTCTTACGGTCACTAAAAGACTATTACATGATCAATTCTCATATCACTATAATGCTAGATCGTAAATCAACGATTGGATGAAAAATTATTCTGTGATTAATCATTTCACGCAAACATTATATTTTTTGACAACCCACGATTGGTGGCCACATTGCCTAACACGTGTAACTACATAAATAAAATTAATTCATAATTATATATACTTTGACCATAAAAGTCCCTCATGGTATCTTTTGATGATCCAACTAACTCTACAATCAGTAATTCAAACTCCAATCAACCAAATTTTTGTGCATCAAGTAGTCAATGGAATCAAATTCCTCAGAATAATATAGTCAATTGTATGCAAAACCTCACCAAATTTATAATGGGGAAAGGGGAAGAAAGGGAGGAAGAGTTAAATTTGTGATTAATTTCTTTCACGAGTAATCATTCGTGAATGCCGAGGCAACCCCATGAGGTTTTTGCAGGTTCTTTTTGCGCTTGGACCGGCTGTTCGCTATTGGCGAACGATCACGCAGATTTTAGCTTTGACAAAGTCAACTTCATGACAACCTACTGAATATATTTATGGTGATGTACGATTGTCTAACTATTAGGAGAATTATAAAAAAAAAAAAGTCATAAACTTATAATACCAATTCAGTTTTAAACCTTTCAATTGAATCCAAAACTTTTGGCATTTGTGCCAGTTCAATTTATCTGGCAAACTTTGGCTAGGCGAAGCTGACGTGGCACTACTGATGCTAACGTGGTAATTTTAATAACATTTCAATAATTTTTTGAATCTTTTTTAATTTTCTTTTACCTTAGCCTTTAGAGCCAGCGAGGGTTTCTTGGCCCTAAAGCCAAAGGAAAACAAAGAAAATAAAACAGAAAAAATTATAGAAAATAAAATATAATTAAAAATTATCAATGTCAACGCAGGTCGGCCAAAGTTGACTGAACGACTGACTTGGCATAAACGTAAAAATTTTAGGATTGAATTGGCAAAAAAAAAAGGTTTATCACTGAATTGGGACACCTGTAATATATTCAGGACTTTTTTGATAATTTTCTCCATAACCATCTCATATTGCATCTACACACGCACAACCCAGCCTTCTATTTGTTTTATTTATAAAATTATTAGACATTTTTATTTAATTTGTCACAATCCAACCAGTCAAAAATGTCCGTATCCAGTATTCAGTGGAATCAACGTCCTCAGAATACTATAGTCAATTGTGCACAGACAAATATAATTACAACACTTTCGCATAATTGACAAGTTAAGTAATCAGTAAGTCTTTCTTTGTTCATTGCTTTTCAGCTGACCACGAGCACAATTCATCATCGTCAGTCACACCGTCTGACAGATGGCCAAGCACTCAACAGCCAAAACTTTGGATTTCTAACAAAAGATCGAGGATTATTGCCACAAAAAATCACTAATTATTTACGTGCGAACTCATATGTGGCGAAACTGTGATTTATCTTCATGAAATAGAAATCTCACATGCAATCGAAATTCATAAATCTAGACAACTTGCAATTCGACGGTGGATCTGTGATTGGCAGAGAATATGAGGCTGATAGCCCCCACGAGATTGCCCAAAAACATTTGATTACTGCTCGTACTCATGGGAGTCCTCCGACCGATAATTTACATGTATTAGCTACGGTTTCTTTTGTTTCACGAAAAGCGAATAATTTTAAATATTTTTTTTATAAATGATCATTTATATCGCTTATAAAATGATTTAATGAAAAATATTTTCACCGTCAACAACTCAACTATCATTTTTAAGGAAAATATTTTTCAAATCTTTTATTTTTCGCAAGACAAACGAAGCCTACATATAAGAAACTTTCATCAAGATGGTGCATATTAATAGTAACGAGGGTGTCTAGCCCCAGCTTGTCGGAATCCTCTGTGGTTGCTACAACTCTCGCTCATGTCGAAATCCCCGTTCGACTCAATGACTTTACTAAGTTTTTCTTTATTCCTATGATATTTATTTAACTGTGTAAAGAGTATTGGGATGTGGTTCATACTCCCCAATAATAAGATATCAGAAAATTTTTATAGTTTGAGCACATATTTTTTCATTAGTAGTTTGAATTTTGGCCAATGAATATCTATTGCGATATATACTCTTTTTTCGTTTGTAATTGAGTAATATAACAAGAGGTTTGAGATGCTAATTATAGAGAAATCTTTTGCTAGATATAACCCTAGTTCAAGGATGAACTAGAATAAAACCTTGTATATCGATTTTTTTTTCTCGTTTTACACTTTATTTCGTTATGATTGTTCATCGAATCCTAACAAAGAAGAGCAGCCACAGCATATGAATGAAATGATTTCACAGATTACTTAACCTTTCAGCAGGCAATTACGAATACGTTTAAATTGACGCAGTAGGATGACTTGCTCCATCAGGCCGAAACCACGCTCGCGCACGTGAAATGTCAGCGCAATGCCAGATCTTCATTCGGCGATGGCCCGAAAATTATGCTAGATCTCGACAGCTCACAATTGGTGGCCACGTTGTATAGCACGTTTCACAATTTGTAACGTATAGACAAAATTCTGTTTTTCATATAGAATATATAGAGTCGACCACGATGACACTATTAGGAAAACAAAATTTTGGACGTTGCGTGATGCTTCGACAGGGGATGCATGGCAGATAATCCAAGGCTTCTAAAATAATTTAGTCAAACCAAGTGCATGTGATGTTCACTGAAAACGGGCAATCATTATGGTTCGCAGGACTTCATCAAACTAAAGTCTAATTTTTTTTTTTAAGAAAATGAACATTTGTTAAATCTTATGTCGTCGTATTATTTAAAGCATTGTTCTACAACTTGCGTCAATCTTACGACCTCTTAAAAATCGATTGACCTTTTACTATTAAGGTTTATTTAGTAATGGATTGGTTGAAGCTCATCGATTATGATTTCTTCCTGATTGGATTACAAACCCACAGGTTTTAGTATATCCTTTGGCTCTCTCGAGTTATGTTACGGTATTACTCGTGAATGAAGAATGTAATGAATGAAATTTTGTCGAACAAAAGAGAAGTCAAATGGAGGAGGTAGGTTACCAAAATCATGTGTGCTCCTAATTATTATTGATTGGTCTTGTCCACCATGGATCATTGTGCAAGGGCTAAGACTATTTTGCCGAAAGGACTAAAAGTTTAGGCCGACTCATTTGAGCTCGCTCCGCTAATATTGTGAAAATCTAAATTTTATGAGGAATTAGCATCCAGAAGTTGATATATTTACATTCGGAAGTTATTTACTTTTATTTGCATTATTTAGTTCTTTAAACGCCATGGTTTATAAAAAGTGAGACTCCGCATTAGAGTAGCATCATATTTCATGCTACAATTTTATATGCAAAATACTAGTCATCCTACCTTAATGAATTGAAACATTGAGTCCCCAAAGATGTTGAAGTTCACGAATAGATCCTTATGTGCAATCCACTTGTGGCCGGATCCAAGAGCCAAGGGACTTGGCCCCCATTATAATCACAGTTGACTATCCCAACGTTATATTATAGGCAAATACTTTCACAATTTTAAAAAAAAAAATTACATCATTTTGGGCTGGGTTCTCTTCTAGGGTTTGTTGGTATTTGGATTAGGTACAGTGAGGACTAGAACTGAGTGAAATGTGTCGTAATCTTACAATGAAGATACCAGATTGATCCACCATGAAGATAGCGGATATGCATCCATAGAAAGGGCCCAAATCATGTTCCTCACTCTTTATTAACGACGAGCAAACAATGTCACTACAGGTCAATGACGATTCTATTTTAATGACGAAGGAAGGACTGTAAATCGATATTTTTGCACATGACATATACCAATAGCTTTTCTTCTAAGTTTACTGTCAAACAAATCGGGATGAGAATAACATCAGAGTTCCATTCTACATGTCAATACCAACCAGCATTGATATAAAAGCATAGGCCAAAAGAGGAATATCACATATCTAGTTACTTTTCCACAATTTACCCACTATCTAACTTGGGTATCTCAATTTCTTTTTATCTCGCCCCACGACTAGATTTGTGCATCCGTTGCTCACTAGATTATGCCTCAACAGAATCAAACACCGAACTCATTGGTATGCGTAGAAATTTAGTGTTTCAATAGACCGCGAGTAGATTCCTTTCAAATTGCTCTAAGCTAGATTAAGAAGTTGATTTGTTCTTCAAATATATGCACGAAAGGATTGTTCTTTAAACAGTCCATTCAAGTTCCACTATGCAGGAGTTCCTTATGATTTGTTGGTAGAGGTGTCAAAATGGATTTAAAACCCATTTTTAACCCATATTCAATGAGATGGGTCACATATGGGTAGTCAAATTTTCACGAATGAATTTTTAATGGGTTTGAGTTAATCATATGTGGGTTACACTCATTTTGCTTATAAATGCTATTAGTTGAGTCAACCAATTCATAAGATAAAAGAAAGAAAGAAAATAAAATGTAAAATATAAAATTCAGAAATAAAGAAACAAAAAATAAAAAAGTATAAAAAGTATAAAAATTCAGAATTTTATTTTGAGAAATTTAAAAATTGTTCATTGGATTCGGATTGCATGGAAGTATTTTTTAGCAATTTAATTTTTTTTCAATAATTTTAACAAACGGGGTTTTCCTAAATTGGATAAATTATGGAAGTGTTTTATGAAAATATGTCATGTTAGGTATGGGCTGGGTATGAATCGGTTAGGCATGGTTGTATTGCAATAAATATGTCATAAACAGATTAAATGTGTCTATTTTGGGTCGGATCATGTATGACCAAACCCCTAATCTGAATCTTGGAAAGTCTACATCTCAAGCTTTCGGCTTTTTAAGATGAAAATTAAAAATTCAAAAATAAAAACAAAGAAAATAAAATAATTAAATAATTAAAAAGAAAAGGAATGTGAATGAGTAGAGGGAGGGAAAATATTTTCCTTTTTCTAAAAAGAGAAAATCATTTTCCCCACTTTTGAATGTGTTTCTTTTCCATTGGAGAAAAATATTTTCCTTGACTTATTTATGTTTCATGAACCGAACGTTAAAAAATTGGGAAAATATTTTTCTGGAAGTTATTTTCAGCTAAACAAATGGTGCTTTAGTCCCAAAAGCTATTGAAAGTTACAAACACACTTAAGGCCAGATCCACAAGGGCCAAGATGCCTTGGTCCCCAATTTATCACACTTAACTATCTTAATATTGAAACATGTGCGTTGTAATTCCTAAAACTTATTACAAAAATGCAGTTGAGTCATAAAACTTCAAAATGTGCAATCAAGTCCTAAAACTTGTCACATTGGTACAATCAAGTCATTCCGTTAACTCCTTCAACCTTGGCTAACGGAAAATAATAACAAAAAAAGTTTATTTAGATTAGATTTAGAAATAAGCTAAATTTTAATATAAGACAAGAAACAAAAGCAAGAAAAATTTGGCAAGGGATCAAATTTAGAACAATAAAATAAAATAAAATAAAACGCGAGTTAAAAAATCAAAATTGGATCAAAAGGGTGTCGTTTTAGCCTTTTATTCATGTTTTAGCCATGCCAACACCATGTAAGAGAGAAAATAATAAACAAAAGCAAGTCAGCGTTTTCCTTTAGCCAAGATTGAAAGAGTTAATGGAAGAAGTTGATTGTACCAATTTGACAAATTTTAAGACCTAATTGCATTTTTTAAAAGTTTTAGGACTTAATTATATTTTCATGATAAGTTTTAAGATTGTCAATGCACTTATTTCCTAATACTCTAAATTAATTTTCACGTGACAACAAATCACAAATTGGTAAACTTGTGCCACATTTACTTTAAACTAATTTTTTGTCACAAAATCTAGTAAATTAACTGCAAGAACTCTCTCAAGTTTTGAAATTCTGGTAGAATCCCTAATTTTTTGTGACATAAAAATTTGGGTTAAGGTAAATGTGGCATGGTTGTACTAGTTTGAGTTTTCCGGTGAAACAAAAATTAATTTAGGGTAAATATGGGCAAGTGTATTTTTTTTTTTTGATGATTTCTATAATGAAAAATTAGTTTTGAATAAATATAACACCAATATAGCAATTTGAGATTTTTTATAGCATTGACCAATATATTTTCATGTGTATATAAAGATACCCAAATATTTGGACAAATTGCCTAATACTTTCCCCATTTCGGAGAATTTGTCTCCACCCTGAAAGATTACATATCAATTAAAATCCACGTACAGTTAATACATGGTGGATTTTAATAATATAAAACAACACTGAAAATACATGTCAGCTGGACTTCGCTTTACAGGTTTTATAGACAAAGGACGATTCACTTGAACTCTCAATGCAAATGGAGAGGTCAGAGTTTTGAAATGCATTGCTTCATCTACTAAAATGGACCCGCGCGATACAACATGTCATGTCAAACCTGACTGTTTATGTGAGGCACTTTTTAGCTAATGGTATTTCTAAATTATTTTCTTTTAAAAGAGATATCTTTCTTGTTGAAATTCTGTTATTGTATATACAATCAAAAGCTAAGAGAAGAGCACATATGCTCTCATATACGTTGTCTTTGGATGGAGAACTAATACCTCATGTTGAAATTTCAAGTCCGTCTGTTGCAAAAAAGAAATTCTAACTATTTCAATACATTTGATATCAGCATCCAAGTACATTCACGAGTTAAGGATATGACGGTGTTACAGCCGGTGTTGGAGGAGGTAGTATTAAAAAAAAAAATTATTTTATAAGGTGATAGCAAAGCACAATTACTTAAGTATATATTGATTTGATTACAATGAAAGATGAATAGTTTTGAATAAAATTAGATACAAAGATATGCTCGCATAAAAAAGAATATTTTTCAAATCGATAAAAAATGAAGTGAACTAATTTTGTAAAGGAAACTGATTGTTTATCAACAATTCGATAAAGAAAAACTAATTTTTTTTTATCAAAACTTATTTTGTATTATCGTAGTTTAACAGCATGAACTAATTTGATAAAAAAAATTTATTTCGGTAAAACACAAACCAATTCTGCCAAAGTAAGAGCTTATCGACAAGATAATGTATCGTACATATAAAGTTATACATATGTGAATAGCATATAGATGAGGCTATGGCAAATAAAACGTATGACACACACACACACACCCACATATGTATATATAGCACTAACATAATGGTAATTACCAAAAGTATGACATTAGAGTTCCAGACGACAATTAAATAAAAGCAGAGGTGAGCTGAAATGAGCCACTCATCCATTGAATCAACCGTTAAAAAACTTAAACTATGTAGGCAAAGGCTTGGTTTAATTCGAACTTAAACTTGAACTTTACTCCGAGACTAAATTATGGAAATATATAATAAGTAGGTTGCTATCATGTGAAATTTTGTGAGATTACATCCATCTGTTTAAAAAGTTTTAGCTGTTGGAGAAAAATGGGGGTTAGTTTAGGAACTTTAACAATCACCATAAATCTAACGTAATAGAAAACCGAATGTAGAATGAGCAATACAAGATACATAATTATGTATGCATATCATAGATAATATTCAAATGATCAATTGAAACTAGTAAGGGAGGATAAGGTACGTCCCCATATTTTGTTGTCACCCATTCATCTGTTCATTGTCATCATCCGAAAGCCCCCTAGCAGAGGTCCGGGCCGCTGTTCTGTCCTCTTCCGATTCATCCAAAAGGTCCGTCTCAACTTCCCACAAATAAATGTAAGCGAGAACAAGCCAAGACACCATAATGCGGACAGGTCGGCGGCGGCTCCAAATCAAGGGAGGGTCCTCTAACAATTTAGCAATTGAGATAATGAGGAGGAAAATGAGTCCCAAACAAAATATTGTGTTGGCAAGACAAGGGAGTTTGCCGACGGTCAAGGTGACACCGGTTAAGAAAGCGGTGGACATCGCCGGAAGCGCTATTTTCAGCGGCAGCATTGAGCGCCGGTATGCAGCTATTGCGGTGTGGACGTCAGTTTGCTGCGCCCAGAGGAGGGTGACGACCGCGATCATTGAGCAGAACATGGCGATGGTGTTGCAAATCGCGAAGGCCTGGAACATTCCCTTGTCCAGCATCGTAGCCATGCCCCAATCATCTTTGGAGTCCACTCGGAGCTGTTAAATCCTCCGGGAACTGCGAAACCAGCTGCAAAAGTCACGGTGACCACAAGCGTCGCCACCACCGAACGGTTACCGATCATATTCTTCACGTCCTCCATGTTTGGCTTCTTTTTGTCCCCATCGATTGTTGAAAACGCTTTATTTCCAGCTGGATTTTTCCCACATGTGGATGCCAATACCATGACTGCCAATTGCTGAGATCGGAAGCATATAAAAAGTTGAAAAAGAACAGATTCCACCATATCAATGACAGGAATAAACTCGGGAGTACTCATGTAAGGGGAAACTTTTACTCCTAAAGATGCAGTGTCTGCTCTTTTTTAAAGAATTAACACTAGAGTACAAGTTCATTTTAATGAGGAAAAAAAAAGGCATGGACCATACGAGTATGGTATATTATTGTCATAGGTTGACTACAGGATAATGTTATGGGATTATGCACATTTGGCATTGAAAAAGCCACCAAAAATTTAAATTAAGTCCCTTCTGATAAATTTATCTCAATTATTATTTTACACCGAAAGCCCTCATTTGGGACACGTTTACCTCCATCAAAGTCCATCAACAAAGAAAAAAGGAAAACTTAAAAAGCCCCCCTAACATAAATATATACCAGATGAGAGAAATTGCAGATTGTTAGTGGCCATCTGCTGGCAAGGGTTGTCGACCACCATGGGTGTCGACCCCCCTGGACAAGGAGAGCTTTGCATCGAGCTCAAGTGGCGTCCTGAGCTTGCTCAGATCTAGTAGATGGCCCTTGCCAGCGGGGTTTTTCTAGTTCCATCAATGGAACATTTTTTTTTGAGGGGGTCGAAATCAATGGAACAGCTTGAAGGGATAAAATATGAGAGGCTCTGCGAGATTTTAAGCTGACAAGCACCTATTTTGTGCTAACAAAAGGTCTCGTCTTGTTCTCTGGACGTTCTAGCTCATGAGAATCTCATAAATCATTTCAGGTCTAAGAGAAGAAGCAGGCCGCGCTGCGAATGTGCTCGATCAGTACACCATGTTTGTCATGGCCTGCATCGAGAAACCAAGTTCGACCTTGTGAGTTGAGGCTGCATCTCATGAAGGTGCCAAATTCCATAGATTCTGGACTGCCTATGTCTCTAAAGAGGGAGCCCTTCCAATCACTAGCAAATTTCCATCTCATTCTTTGATCTGCTACTTGGACCAGATCTGAACAAGCTCAGCGGCGGCGCTCGAGCTCGGCCCAGATCTCAACACCATCTGGGCTGAGCTCCGCTTGCCTGCAGGGGTCGACGGCCCATGGTGGTCGACGGCCCTCGCCACGGAAGTTGGAACTCCGGTGACAACTCCCACCATCTGCACGCTCTCCCCTTTTTGGTCGGTCTCCTATGGTTTTATTTTTGGCCTTTTTATGTTTTCTTCCTAGATTTTTTTTTTTCTGATGCGACACTTGCGGCCATATCAGCTCCACTTGTCATTTAAAGATATTGTTAATGCCACGTCAGGTCCATCTCAAATTATTAATGGTTTCTATTGACGTAATCTCGATAGAAAATAAATGTGTCACATATATACAAAATTTAAATTTTTTTGTGCCACAAAAAAGCTTTAGAATATATGTGTTACACTGGAAATATTTAGATTAGGTTAGATTGGCCAACCCTTGACTTTTTAAAGAAAAAAAGAATGCAACATTCCTTTTTATACACGACCATATTTATAGGGTCAATTAATCGAGATATATAGTAATTTCTTTGCATTTGTCAGCAATATCCTACTTATTTCTAATGGGAATATTACCAACAAGTCATAAATTTATTGTGATTGTGTCAATTCAGTCATAAACGTTTTGTCCTTATGCCAATTGAGTCCTAAAACTTTTGCATTTGTGCCAATTTATTCCATTTATCTAATTTTGGCCAAAAACCGCTAACATGATAATTTTTTAATAGTAACATAATATTCTGATATTTTTTCATTTTTTTTTCCAATATCTTCTTCTTCCTCTAGCCGGTCATCGGCCCTCGCCTCTAGCTAGAGGAAGAAGAAGATAGGGAAGAAAGAAAAATAAAAACTAAAACTAAAAAAATAAAAATAAAAAGATCGAAATTTTTTTAAGATATTATCAAAAAATTGCCACGTCGGGGTCACGTTAGTGATTTCCAGCTAAAATTGGCCAAATGGATTGAATTGGAATAAATACAAAAGGTTTATGAATCAATTGACCAAAAAAAAATTTTATGACTGAATTGACACAAGTGTAATAATTTTAAGATTTTTTTGGTAATTTTTCCTATTTCAAACTGACTCTAAGTAAGAAGACTAATGCAAAAACTTGTAAAAATTGCTCCTAGATGGGTCTTGGCTATTCTAGAAAATTGGTCAATACTTCAACAATTCTGCCGACTGGAAGACATAATGTAAGTTCATAAATAAAAATAGTGATTGATGTTACTTACCTTCCGTAATGTATATTCCCTTCTGACGCGATCTAGAGCAATGTCGAGAGCAGTCGAGGTTTGGAAGTTGAGAAGGAAGGGCTTAATTCTTTCATCTAGCACGAGACAAATCAAAGTGGCGGGTTGTGAATGCATTGCAGCCAAGTGCAAAGCTGTATTTCCAGCAACATCTCTGTCATTTATCTGCCTCCCCAGTGTTGGATGTTTGAGCATATATCTCATTGCTGAAGTTCTCCCGTATTTTGCTACGATGTGAAGAACGTTTTGCCCTCGCTTGTTCCATAAGTTTGATCCCGGCAATAGCTTCTTGATTATATCAACATAACCCATCTTGCTTGCAATATGAATGGGCTGATCCCCATTCATATCCCATTGTTGGGCCAAATATGTAGTTTTCGGTCCTAGTAATTCGAATACTCGAGGCCGATTCATGTGAGCTGCCAGATGGAATACATTACTGCCTTTGGAGTCGGTCATTGCAAATAGCTTCACGTCTTTCTCGAGTATCTGGGCAGCTAAATCTGGGAAAGGAGCTCCCAATTAGCGACCACAACTGGATAAACATTTTTGGGTGGTTGGTACTTGTTCGTTCTCCATATATTTAAACCCATTTTGGAATAAGGACATTTTTTATGTAACCTTAATCACTACTAGGATAGATAGTTGTCAATGTTGGATAACATTGTGATGCTGAAACTAGTAGTGTTAATCTTTATCGAATAGGAAAGCATTGATCTTGCTCAATTTATGGCTTGTCTCTGTTTTACTTTTCATGACATGATTCTTTCCTGATCTACACAGTGTTGATGACATGACTTATACCTTATCTTCTCGTAAGGTTTTCTGAGTTAATACATGTCGCATTACTCTTTCATTTATACACATACATACATGAATGAGAATTTTGTATTTCTAGAATTATCCTTGTACTACACCTACAACTGCCCAATTATCACAATTTTTACACATTGCCATCTAAGTAAACAGGTCTTTATTGGAGAATTAGGACAGATTTATTCAAATGCTAAAAGTACTATATAGTTTTGGAAGTGTTTGATGATTTATAATTGGGAAATCTGATACCCGAACCTAATATGTATTAATTACAAAATACGCTTACTTCCTTGATATTTCTTAGGCTATTTAATTAGCAACTATGCGAATTCCAAGTCTACTACGATTTGGGATGGTTTTAAGATTAACCTGGTGTACATGTGAAACCCGAATATGATAAATCATTTACCAAATTAAAGTTCCTCTGTTACAAAACTAAAGATATAACTTTGTGAAGAGTGGGGCTATTTTCACCTTATTTTGGATGGTACCACACATTATGAATTTGAAGTGACAAAAACATCCTTATACTGTCAATAGTCAATCAAGTAATAATCAATATTACTGCCTATAACCACGTTTCTTTCTCCTCGCTTCTCTCAATTAAGTAATAATTGATATTTCTACTGTTGTCTTCGTCCTGTCTTTTTCCTTTCCTTATCAAATAACAATAGATTTTTTTTTCTTTTGGTCTTCATCCAAATATTATGTCAAAATATTATCTTTATTTGTCTTTTTAGGTGAACAAGTTATCAAATAGTGCCTTCAGCACGCTATTACCAATAACACATACGTCTTTTGTTAATAAGAGATCGTACTTGATAGTTTTATTAGGAGAGTAACCCTCAGGCTTTGCCGTGCGAAAGTTTGTTTCATTCAAATAATATTCAGGAACATAAAATGGAACCAATTTGAATGCCCAAATTTGTGCATAATGCGATATGTATATAGATCATAATTTTATAAAAATATATTGCATTTCTACTAATAGTCGTTTTACAAAAGGTCAAAGCCGCACGCCCCCAATCTTCTTTGCAACCGGAAAAAATAAATCACGTTTTCAAATTAACGGTACTGTCCTCTTCTCGTTTTCCTTCACTTTTTCCTCTCGACATGGCTTGTCTTTTATACAAAGAAACGTAAGAAGAAAAAATTGATTTTTATGTTTTAATTTTCTAATACCTGATGAATAACTCATCCAGTGCTCTACAAAGTGTACCGTGGCTGTAGTGGGTACGTTACTGACAATGCGAGTAAGGGACGGTCACCCGCTCATCCTCCTTAATAACATGGTTGGTGTTTGCAAATTTAAGCTGATCTATTATGCCCTAATGTGAGATAATTTGTTCACTGAAAGAATTATATGGCTGGTTGTGAGCACCTGATGGGATTTTATGTCAGAAAGTTGCTGCACGGATTTGGGACGAGGTATTTCCAATGAACATAAATATTCCCTATAAACAGATTTAGGTACTTACCATAGCGGTTATATAAGATGGCAACATGAATGGGCGGCAAGCATTCTTAGGATGTAATCTCTAACACCTCCCATACCCGTATACTTCATATTAAAAAGCTGCTGGATGAGAAGATACTCGGTACCTGGCTTGCAGGGTTCCATCATTTATTTTGCGGTGCAGTCAGTTGGGAGGCCACTCAGCAAATGTTCCTGTATGGATCTCCTCATTGACAGTAAGCAGATCATGTTGCTCTTTTCCCAGGCGGCAAAATGCGCCTTCTCAGGCCCTGCACTGGTCTCCTCAAGAACAGCAGGTTTATCTTCGTTAAGAGCAATATGAACATCGGCTAATTCCATGACAAACAGAAAATCCTCCCTCCATCTCTTGAAGTTTGACCCATTCAGAACCTCTATTACGGAGTTGCCATTCACAGAAAAGGTGATTGAAAAACAAGCAATACTTACCATTAGCATCATGTGAAGACAGTGTAACTTTTAAAATCCTTAAAAGTACACATTTCAGAGAATTACACACACATCATCATATAATCACCTTTGGGCAGAATACATGACATGCAATTGTAAATTCCCTACATGACAACGACCATGAGAATATATTCCAATTTTTCGTGAAACACCACCTTTGGGTGTATGAATCACTAAATCAGTCACTTCCCAATCATATGTTGTTCATGTACCCCTCCATAGTCTGACACACAATCACCTCCTTTGGGAGTATGACCATGTATCAAAACAGGAGACATCCCACCACAATGTGAGACTGATATTTCTCAATTCAACTGAGCGTGCCACTTTGGCGGTCACCACCCAATCAAAATCTTTGAAACTCTCTCACACCAGGGATATAATCTTCATGCCTCACATTTGCCATGTTGTGTGATTTCAAACTTGATGACATGGGCAATTGTCATTGAAATCACAACTAGTGCTAATGAATTGCTTCTCTCATTTGTGAGTCTCAATCTCTGATTATCAGTGCTCAATTAAATTCTACACAATCCTTATGTGGTATTCTTATAATTGAGCCAACCTATTATTCCCAAAAACCGTACGGGAATAATCAATCAAAATGAAAATGACGAAAATGCCCCTGAATTTTTGCACCTGCATAGGGGTTTTTCGTATTTTCGAAGACCATAGAAGGCTCAAAAATTCAAAATGAATATACCACAGTGTAGGGAATTTCCATACGAGCAAAACGGTGAAAAATCACCCCGTTTTGACGCCGCACGCGCCCCCACGCGCCGCCCAAAGGCCGGCGCGTGGGCCTCACGCGCCACACGTGCAACGCACATGGACGCCCGTCAACCGTTAACGTTGACCGTTAACAGTTAACGTCAACGTTAAACGGCCGTTAACTGTCAACGATCAACAGTTGACCGTTGACTGGTCAACGTTGACCGTTGACCGGGTCGGGTTGACCCGGTCAAACCGGGTCGGGTCGGACCCGGTCAAACCGGGTTGGGTCGGCTTGACCAGGTCCGACGGCCAGGTCGGCTGCCACGTGGCGTGCTTATGCTGTGCCACGTAGCACCAGGGAACGGTGCCACGTGGCGCAGCGGCGCCCCGCGGGACGTCACTGCTGATGTCACCGACGACACATTTAATGATGTGTCGGTGACGTCAGCTGACGTCACCGGCACATTAAATGTCGGTGACGTCAGCTGACGTCACCGGACGTCACAGTTAATGTGTCGGGCGTCGTGAGGATCACGCGCTTGACTATCCGGCGTGTGAATCCCACGCGTCGCCGCGGCCGTAGCTTTAGGCCGCGCGTGGCGGCGCGGGGGAGGTCCAATGGCGGCTGGCGACCCACCAAATTGCTTGTCTCGACGAGACGAACCCAAATATGCCATCAAAATCAGATTTCTACATGCCAAAATTCACGAAATCTGGGCAGATCCGTATGTGCTAAAACGAACTATGGCGGCTCTGATACCCAACTGATGGCCGGCTTATTCCGACACCCTAGGACCTCCGTAGTCATGTTCTAACAACCAAATAGCCAAGATTTCGAGACGGCGTACTGATTTCGCATCCATGGTCTATCGACTCTCGAAACCGACGAACCGAGCTAGGACTCTTCCCCTTTATGCCCTCCGGACCGCCTGGCGTCGATGGATCAGCCTCCACCTCGTCACTCTCTCTCTCGTAAGCCTTATGGAGGAGAAGAAGAGGGAAAATGACATGAAGCGAGGCTAAAGGGGGGTCTAGCCATTATAACTTCTAGGTGGGCCCTTCCATCACGGACCGGGCCGGAATTCGGCCCACACTAACCAGGCCCATATTCGGCCCATAAGATACATTAAATCATCTCTTTATTAAACAATACCGTATACGGTAAATTAATACCGTATTACGATCGATTACAATTACAATTAAGGCGAGCCCACAATACGGAAAATTCTAACATTCTTCTCTTTTTCTCTTTGGATCCTCCCCTGGTCCGTGGATAGAAAACATGAGGTCGTGCTTTGGTTTGTTCGTTTGCTTTGGTTTTTTGCTGCAATTTCGGGAATCGGAGGTTCGAGCTGATGAGTTTTTCTGTCCATTGACTGTCGTTCAGGTTCTCTATCATGAGGAATACTGCCCTGATGGCTCTCGGAAGGCTCTAGTATTTCTTTTTTTGTCCGCCTTCTTGTTGGTTTTGGGGGCTGATTATGTGCCCACAAATGAAATCCTGCTGAATTGCGGGGCGGATCTGCAGACCACCGATCCTGATGGCCGCTTATGGACCTCGGACATTGGTTCTAAGATTTTTCCATCTATTTCGAAATCGATCACGGCCACGGCCGCCACGCAAAGACCCCTTGGTGCCCCAGGTACCGTATATGACCGCGAGGATTTTCCTGCTAATTTTACTTATAGCTTTCCCGTGGCGTCAGGTTGGAAGTTTGTCCGGTTATACTTTTATCCCTCCTTGTATAAGGAGTTTGATGCCTCCGTGCCATATTCTTTGTTTCCGCCGGGAATTTTACTCTTCTGAAGAACTTCAGCGTGGCCCAAACTACAAAAGTTTTGAACTCTCATATGTTTGAAGGAGACTCGGTCAATGTTGTGGGAAAGGACGCTGGATATAACCTTCAGTCCCTTTAAAAGCTATCCGAGGGCATTTGCTTTTGTTAATGGGATCGAGATTGTGTCGATGCCTGACACTTATAGTGCGACAGAGATGGTCGGTCTGACACATTTTCTACACCATCGATAACACCATGCTCTCGAGACTGTTTATCGATAAATATGGAGGTCAGGGACATCTCGCCGTCTGGTGACACGGGGCTGTTCAGGTCCTGGTACGATGATACTCCTTACATATATAGCGCTGATGCAGGTGCTGGTTGTAACGGGCCTGGGCCTCCCACTTGCACAATATTGTGCGCTTTGGACCTAAGGTCCTCACGGCTTTTTCCTCCGCAGGCTACTCCCGGGGAAAAACGCGTTGTGCAAGTTCAAGGAGTCCAACCTATTATCAACTAGCCCAGGACTTCCCCCCTAGGCGATGTGGGACACGGGGTTTTACACTGGTGCTGCCACTGGGGTCGCACTGACTGCTGGTCCGAGTATGACGATTCGTTATGCTTCATCCATGCCTACTTATGTTGCTCCTGTTGGTGTTTACTCCACTGCAGATCGATGGGACCCGATGCAAGTTTCAATCTGAACCATAACCTCACTTGGATTTTCTCTATTGACTTGGGTTCAATTACCTGATTGGGCTGCATTTCTGTGTGAGTTGGCTGATTTTATAACGAAGACGAATCAAAGAGTGTTTTACATCTTCCTCGGCAATCAAACTGCTGTGGATCAGTTTGATGTAGCTGGATGGATGGGAGGCAATGGAATCCCTACTTATAGGGATTTGTGGTATTTGGACCGAATGGAGCTGGGCAGCAGGATTTGTGGCTTGCCCTTCATCCAAATCCGATTACCAAATCTCAGTACGACGACGTGATTTTGAATGGACTGGAGATTTTCAAACTGAGTGATTGGAGTGGCAATCTCGCGATGACCAACCCTATTCATGCACCGAGGCAGGATGTAGTCGATCCCCACCAGGCACTGGTAGATCACTAATAAAACATCAATTATTGCAGGAGGGGTTAGCGGCGGAGTTGTTTAAGCCATGGCGATCGGTCTCTTAGCTGTTTGTGCTTTACGTCGCCGTAGGCATGGGAAGGATTCAAGCACGAAGTGATGGTAGTCATGCATCATCCCCGCCGTGAAATCGTGAAACCTAGCCAGGTGGTGAACAACTGGTTTAGATTGATGTAATTCAAACTCCAATCAGTCAGATTTGCGTGTATCAAAGTATTCAATGGAATCAAATTCTTCAGAATAACATAGTTAATTGTGTGCTAGAGCTGAACCTCATTTGCAATTTTTCTTTCTCTAAAGTTTTTACTTTATTTTATTTCTGCTCTACAATTTTTACAGGGGTAATTTTACAAAATTAGTTTTAATTTTCTTAGTTACATATTTGGGCGTGACAAATGTCTTTAGAATTGGGCTATCTAAAATACTATGATCTTGGTAAGAAAATGGTAATAATAATTATAATCGCAACGTTTCGACACCCAAACAGTCAAATTACGCCATTCACAAGATAACCTCTTGTTTAGTGGAGAGGCCATCCGGGCTAAAAAATTTCTAAAAGAGTGGGCAAGCGTTAAAAAGTTATTAGATAAAAAAAAATTACGAGTTACCTAGCTTCCACGTAACTTGTTTGTAACTTAGTAGAGTATAATACCAACATCTTCTTGATAGTTTGCAATTCTCACTTTTACAGACTTCTAGCTCTTTTGCTGTAAACATGTAAGGTTTTCACTTTTGCAGTCCACCCAAAAGTGGAGTAGGTATACCCGGGGAAAATTAACATAAAAAAATCCCTAAAATTGCCCACTTCATCAGCGTCAAGGTGAACTCGGATGCATTTTCCGTTTCCACGGCAAAAAGGTCGAACGTTTTTTACACGTTTCACTTTTCTCAAATCTTCTTGTTCATTAACTTGCTGTCAAAGTTTAATCTTTTTCCATTTTTTCGGGCTTCTGATATCAATTCTCTCCGAGGTAGTTGTTAATTTGTTTGTTAAGCTCTATATATCGTATGAGAGTGTAAGATAATATGGACCTTTGCTAAATATCTCCTCTGAGTTCTATCGTTAGTCCAAAATATTTTACTACTCTCTTGCACATTTATCATCAGTCGTCTTTCTCTAGTTTCTGTTCTGCTGGACTTTGTGGTTGGGATGGTGTCCATGATCCATCCTTTTTGTTCCCGAGCAACGTTTGCGCGTTATACAATCTGCTTCCTACAAGCTTTTTCTTTTTCGGGTGCACGACAGCGACTTTGACGTTTTTCCATCTTCCAATTTTTGCAAAACATGGCTGGACCGGGACAGCAACTTTGACGTTTTTTTACTCTCGAAAGCGATTCGGGTGGAGGACGATGCCGAAGCTGATGCTCTGAAGTGAAATTCTTATAGACAACGACTTGACGTGAGTGAAGTAGACATTTTCCTCAAAAAGAAGTGGTTTGTTCTTTATTACCAGACCGTACGATGAAAGCTA
Source organism: Psidium friedrichsthalianum (assembly GCA_019149425.1). NCBI lineage: Eukaryota > Viridiplantae > Streptophyta > Magnoliopsida > Myrtales > Myrtaceae > Psidium > Psidium friedrichsthalianum. The sequence continues at coordinate 72,664 of JAGVVM010000063.1, forward strand.
CTTGAGTGGGTAGTAGACTAGTTGTAGCTGGTGAAACTTTGTTACATTTTGGCCGTTGTAAAGCTCGAGTTGTGACCGAGAGAGTTCACTTTTAGGACAAAGATTATTGCAACTAATTCCCTTTTTATCTGCATGTTTTATTTGATGACAAATACTGAGATTGACTTGTTAACAGATGTCCTGGAAAATTTCATTTGGAACATTTCGTTAATCAACCACGACCTAAAGTGAAGTAATTAACTTTCATTTGAGCGGTTCCAACCGGTAATGTGTCCTTGATGATTCTCTCAAAACTTGCCTTGTGGAAACCTTTTTTAGCAAATTTTGGCGTCTCAAGTACTGAGGACAGAGGATCTTTCGACCAAAAAAAAAAGTATCAAGGATCTTTCGAACAAAAAAAAAAAAAAAAACAAGTACTGAGGATCTTGACCCATATGTGTGTGTGTGTGTGTGTTGGGGGGGTTGTATGTATGAGGATCAAAAGGTTTGGTCTAGAAAAGTGAACGACCAGAAGGTTTGGTCTTCAAGTTACAAAGCAGATCGGCTTGTTCTACCAGATCGAAAGCATATTCATGCACGTGAAATATCATCATAATGCTAAATCTTAAATCAAAATAAAAATCTAATTATTTTGTGCCCGCCTGATGCACTTTTGCCATCATGCATCTCGTGAACAATCAAATCCATTGAAAATAATAGGGTTCTCTTTGGTAACGTTGCTAATTCTCTATTTTCTATTATGTTGTTCTCTAGAATAGAAAAAGAACAGAAATCGACAATACACTAGTTATTTTTCTGTTCCCTGGAATAGAAATTCTTCCTGAAAATAGTTTTGAACAAAAACAAGAAGGAAAAAGTAGTTTCTTTATTCCCGAGAATATAATCAAAATTTTTTAGGTCATACCAATGCATTTCTATTCTTGTTTCTATTCCCAGGATAGAATTTTTTTTGTAGTTAGGGCGCGCATGATAACCATTCTATTTTTGAATCAATTTCTAGTTTCTGGATAGGTTTTTGACGAGAAAAAAGCATTTGATAGCGACATAAATTTCTATTCCTTGAATAAAACTTTGTTTGATAACGATTGAAAATTTATATTTTTGATATATTATTAATACAAAATCGACGAGAGTTGGTGAGGGTCGATGATGGTTGGAGCGGTGGTTGGCAGCGAGGGTTAACGATGGCCGATAGTAAGCGAGGGCGGCTAGAGGAGGTCGGGGAGGGGGGGGGGGGCGGTAGTTTGGTCGTGGTGGGTGGCGACTGGCAAAGGAAGGGCGACAGAGAAAGTGCAATGAGGACTTGAGAAAAAATGAAGGGCTTTGGTTTTTTCTCATTTATGTTTCTGGAATAGAGAAGCTACAATTTTTGGCTTCTAATTTCTCTTTCAAATCTAATTTTGCAACAAGAATTTGTTTTAGAAATGGAAAAAATAGAATTGCATTACTAACAAATTTTTGTTCCAAATAACATGTATGGAATAGAATAGAGAAATAGAATGGTTATCATGCACGTCCTTAGCAAACACCTACTTCTACTTAGAAACTATTCACAGAACAGAATAGGGAAAAATCATTTATACTCAGAAATTGTTCCCAAGAAAATAATTGTACCAAACAAGCCCTAGGTGTCCTTAATCCTTGATCTCGCGCTAATTTTGAATGGATAGGGGTTCTTTGAATGAAAAATAATTATAGTGTTTTATATCCCTTATTTGTCTTCTGATCAACATATCTTCACGCCCTAATTATAGGCCAGATCTGAACTTAAATACGAAGATGAGAACTATAGGAGTATTTATATCATTTAAGTATTAAATAATACCTTCATCTAATTATTAAAATTTTGCATTAGTTATTAGGGTCCTAGAAAAGTTTGTGGCATATAAAACGAAAGTTTCGAGTTTAAAATTATTGCACAAGATCACCGAAGTATGAATAGATACAAATGTTTGCTGCAAGCGTTTAAATGCAAGAAATTAATAAGGCGCCATGAATTTGCTCGATGGTTGGATTGTGTGTATTTACTCTACAGAGAGAGATCAATGAGATGTTCCACTTTAAACTATCAAAAGATTGTAGATACAGAAACTGCTCAGGACACTGGAATTTTTTCCATATCCTAATCACACCAAAATCCTCAAAAAAAAAAAAGGACCAAAAGTTAGATTAGCGTTTCTCTTAAAATGTCTCTATGTGTGTGAGAGAGAGAAGTTACGTAGCAAATGCTGGCACTAATGCAGCTGTATTGAGCTTGAAGACGGTGGTGTATGACGATTGCATGACGATGGGGTTGGCGACACGGTAAATATGGCGGCGGTAGGTAGCTATAAGAGAGAGTGAGATAGAGATTCGGGTGAACAGAGACTTTTTTTTTGGTCGACAAGATGTTCATGTAACTAAACATTAAGGGTTTTTACCAGGGAGCCCAAAACAGAGACATCAAAGCAACGAAGCTGGCAGAGGGGATGTGGGGGCTGGTGAGCCAATGCACCGGAATGCAATTAACATGGTGCGACTTAGACAATCAATCAGCTACAGAATTTGTATGTCAGCTGCAATGGATCACCGATAGGTTGTCATCCTAGGCCAGTAGATTTCAGGCTTCAAGGATAAGAGCTTCAGCCTCCCAGCCCATGGTTTCCTCCCCGTTAACCTAATGCACCAAAGTACAATTATTAGTCTCAATAGATATCTTTGTCCTTCGCTCTCCCTTGCACTCCAATCATTCGACTTCACAAAGGTGAGGGCTTCCAGCAAGCTGTCGCTTCTGCCTGAAATGAAGAGCAAGAATGGAGTTTCTTCACAAAGCTATCAAGGAGAGTTCCGTTCAAATCTCTGAGGACACCGCGAATAATACTTAGTTTTGGCCAATTTATTTGCGAAAAATAGATAACTATTATACACAAATTATTCAGACATAAAATTTTTATTGATAATGAAAAAAAAATTCATTAACTAACCATTTCAAAAGATCTAAGTGATCATTTAAAAAAAAAATTTAAATCATTCAATTTGTGTGAAATAAATACACCATTTTATCTCCTAAAGAATAGAAATTAAAGCCCTCATGGTATGTCATCTAAGTCAATAATTTTTAGTCAGTGACCAAAAGCATAAGTCTTCATATCAGTGGAGCGACTTCTACTTCTCCCATGCTTATTGATCCGATGTTTTCATCTTTTGAAGGGAAAGAATTGTCTCTGCAATTTAGAGCTATCTCGGATGTATACTACGAGAAGACATTAGATATTAAATTTATGTCTATAGTTCATGTGAAACAAGCTGCTCCAGAACTATGAAAAATATAATATAGCAATAATTAAAGTGAACGCTGAAGGTAACGTCGTACTGTTTTTAATTAATAGAATATAAATGCTATGTTCCACCTACCGAGTCATTTACCCCTTTTAGTAATAACGCAACGTTAGAACAAAAGACCGTGTTCCTTCTATACCAAAATAATAATAATAATAATAATAATAATAATAACAATAAATAAGACAGTCTTTGCCCAAAGCTCGACTTGGAGAAATAGTTGATGAGAATCATTTTATTTACACACGGGGCATGTGAGTGAGTGACTAGGATGTTGTGAGTGTCGCAAATTGGATTAACAAATAGTCCATGGCCGCTTTGGACGCAAGATTTCATAAAACGGCGAGCTTCTACGTGCTCAGTTGGTTTGATTCCAGAGTGGGGAAACATATGAAATGAGTCACCCATCTATTTAGTTGACATAGCATGTTGCAGGACGACAAGTATCGTTGTGAAAGTTGGTGGAATATCTAAGAACTTAAACTATTAGGAGAACGGGTGATTTAATATTTTTCAATCGTAGGCTAGACTTTAATATAAAACTAAGGAAAATTTTCAAATAAATGTTCGAAATGCCCTCATTTTCTCAAAATAAGGCATGAAATGGATCTTATGTCAAATAAGGGCTTGAAGTGGTCAAATTGTTTCAAAAAATGGCCATGATCAAAGGGCATTTTCGTCATTTATTTTTTTATTTTTTTATTTTCTTTGTTTTCATGTTCTTTTTTTTTTTCTCTTTTCTTTTTTACTTTTTCCTCTCCCCCAGGCCATTGCCATCCCCGCAAGAATCAGCAGAGCAGAAACCAACAAAGCAATCTCACACAAGAACAGAGTAAAAAAAGTTTTAAAAAAAAAATCAAAATTTAGACTTACTCAAACCCATGAACAAACTCAACACAAATGAGAAAACGCAACCAAAAAAAAAAAGAAAAAACGTATTTGACCATTGTCGCTATCATCATGCCTGTTGCTGTCACTAGAGGTGTTCAGGAGGGAAGGGCAGGTTGGGGAGTTGTAGAATTCGGGGCTTCTTTGAATGTTCTGGGTTAATGGTGGCCATGGCGGTGCTGCTAGTGGCGACAGCGGTGGGGACGGAAAGAGGAGTGAGAGGAAAAGGAAGAACAGAGCTTTATTAGGCAGAGACATAAGAGCATATGGGTGGGATTTGGGAAAGATGAGGTCGTGAACTCTGAAGTTTTTTTTTCTTTTTTTGATAATCAAGGTGTCCACGTGGCCGGCGAGCTTGCGCTCAAATTAGCGGTGAAGCACGACTAGTCCTCGAGGAGGCTAGCGCAGCAAACCCACCGCCCCGACCCATGAACTCTTAAGTTTGCTCTGTTACAAAACTAAAGATCGTGAACACTTAAACAAGACTCATCTGCAATCATCACTTCAAATGCATATTTCCCCTTTTGTCATTGTTAGATTGTAGATTTTATGATTGTCGATATTTAATAAATGCACATTGTACTTCTCCTAATCGAAGATGAACTGTACATGAGTTTAGTATATTGGTTCTTTCTGTGTATTTGGGATGATATATTATGTTGCTAATTTGAGGCAATTTGTTTACCAAAAGTATTATATGGCTGGTTGCGAGTAGCTTATCCAAATGCTTTAATAAGCAGGCCGGATTTGGAATTTTATGTCAAATATGTAACGGGGTTTGAGTAAGCACAAAATGTCGTTGTACAAATCAATCTAGACATAGGCATTTCCCATATTAAGGCACGTACCATACTTATAATGGATAACGGCACCATGAATTGTGGTTTTAACTCCATTGTTCCAATACTTCAACAATTGACCGTTGAGCTAATGGAATGGAAAGTAACTGTAGAATGACCCCAAACACACCGAGGCAAATACACATTTATTTCTGCAAGTTATAGATATTATCAACTGAAATAGTGATTGGGAGGATGAGGCGAGTCCCCACATTTCGGCGTCACCGAGTCATCAGTCTTCGATTTACTAGCACCACTAGCAGAGGTGTCGCCCGCCGTTCCTTCTTCTTCCAGGTCATCCAAAAGGTCCGTCTTAACTATGCAAAAAAAAATGTAGCACCGAGCAAGCCAGCATTTCAGACGAAGGATAGGACGACGGTGGCTTCGAAAGAATAGAATGTACTGCGATGATGTAGCAGCTGAGATATAGATGAGGAAAATGAGTCCAAAATAAAATATGGTGTTAGCAAGCCACGGGAGTTTGCCTACGGTCAATGTGACACCAGTTAAGAAAGCGACAGACATCGCCGGGAGTGCAATTGTTAGCCACACTGCTGCGTGAATGTATCCAGCTATCGCCGTATAAAAGTCATTTTGCTGTGCATACATGAGGCTGATGACCGCAATCATTGAGCAGAACATTGCGAGGGTGTTGCAAATGGCGAAGACTCGGAACATTCTCTGGTCCAACATCATAGCCATGCCTCGGTAATCTTTGGAGGCCGTGTCCGAGCTGTTAAATCCTCCAGGAACTGCGAAACCAGCTGCGAAAGTCACAGTAGTCACAAGTGCTGCCACCAGCAGGCGGGTATTGATCACATCCTTCACGTTGTTCATGCTTGGCTCCTTTTCATGCACGTTGAATATTATAGGTGCTTCATGTCGAGCTTTCCGCCGGAGTTCGAGTAAGTTTTTGCTCCTAGCTGACGAGGATCGCAACACTACAACTGCCAACTTCTGAGATGGGAAGCATATGTAAAAGTTAAAATAAAAAAAAAAATGATCAATGCTTCAACAATCTTGTCGACACGGAGACATAAGGATTTGAATACGAGATATGCGCTTGAATAATGTCAAATGTATTGCAATTTCCGGTAAGATAATAAATAAAAATAGTGACTATTCAAGTTACCTACCTCCCGCATCATCCCCCTCAATTGGTAGCTATCTTCAGCAATGTTTAAAGCAGTCAAGCATTTGTGGTTGAGGAGGGAGGGGTTAATTCTCTCATCCAGCACAGGGGAATCACAGCGGTGGGTTGTGAATGTATCGCGGCCAAGTGCAAAGCCGTGTTTCCATCATGATCTCCTTCGTTTATCAGCGTCTCCAGTTTTGGATGTTTGAGAATATATTTCACCACTGAAGCTCTCCCGTATTTTTGCCGCGACATGAAGAACTGTTTGTCCTTGCTTGTTTGGCAGATATGATGCCGGATGTAGCTTCTCGATTACATCACTTGACCCATCCTGCTCGCGATATGAATCGGAAGATTCCCATTCATGTCCTGTTCTCGGGCCAAATATTCAGTTTCGGTCGTAAGAGATCAAATACTCGGGCCAACTTGAAGTAAGCAGCTAAATGGAATATATTATTGCCTCTGGAGTCGGTCATTGCAAATAGCTTCATGTTCCTTTCGAGTGTCTCGGCAAGTAAATCTAGGATCAGGAGCTCCAAGTTAGGACCACATCCGCATAAACATTTAACGGCAATTTATATGGCATTTCCACTTCGCGAAGTATTTATGGAGTCGGCATATATACTATATCGAAAAAAAAAAACGTTATTTGAAATCTAAAAGTTATTAAAATATAGTTCGAATTACAATGATGCGCTAGAATAATGACACAAAATGAAAGTTACAGACTATAATCACATGACAATGAATGTTAAGGGACACTAAATTCAGTGGTCTATGTACTTTTATTCAATATTCAATGTGGTTCTTGAATTTTTTATTATTATTCAATCCAACACTAAATTTAAAAAAATTGCTTAAAGTTACACCAACATGGCAAGTCTAATATCGTAAACTTAATTGATATTATAGTTGCATCAGCTATTGGTGTTCGAAATTTGAAAATTTAGTGAAGAAAAAAATTAGGGACCACATTGAATATTGAAGAAAGCTCAGAACCAGTTGTGTCATTATCACACTAATTAGCAAAAACATGTTATTTATTTTTTAGTGAGACGACTAATGAATGAAAAAGAGAATCAACTGAAATTCTTTCGAGTAGTCAATTTAGCTTGTTTGGTGTATCTTATACCATGCTATCTCTAAATAAACAACAACAAAATTAATGTGGGAAAATTCCCCCAAGTACATTATTTAGGGACGAAGTGGCAAAATTAAGTTTCCTGTATTTTGTTTTTAATTGATGTAAAACGAAATGGAAAGGAGAATGGGGCTTTATGGGGATAGAAGCTGGCAAGTATGATGAGATGCCCCGATACGCCAAAATCCTGATACGTATTAGTTACTAAATGCTCATATTTCCTTGATATTTCTTAGGTAATTTAATTCGTAAGAATGGATATTGTGACTCTACCCGGACTTAAGATGGTTATGAGATTAACCTAACAGTAAATCTGAAACCTGGAATTGATAAATATTTTACCAAACTAAGTTTGCTCCATTACAAAACTAAAGATTTCGAACCCCTAAACAACATTAATTGCAATCTAAAATTGTCATCAACGATTACCATTTTAAATTCATCTTTCCTTACTCTCCCTCTTGGAAGTTTAGAGTCTATTTTTATCTCAGTTTTTCATTGTTGATCTTGATCTTTAATATTTGCACTTTGTATGGTACTGTGCCTAAATTTAAGCTGATATATTAAGTGCTAATGTGAGATTAATTTATTTACCAAGAGGATTTGGAACTTTATGAGAGAATATGTGACGGGTTTGAGTAGTAAGCGCAAAATGTTGTTGCACAAAAGTATATTTAGGTACGCACCATAGTTATCCTGCATAACGGCACCATGAACAGGTGGCAAGCCTTGTGTCCTGGAAGGTTCAAGCGAGAACGAAAATAAAACTTCGTGTATCATGGGGTTCTTGGTTTCCATGGCCAGGTACAGAGGAGATTTCTGATTCTCGTTCTTCCAGTACACAGGCTCCAAATCTTCGTTCAACAAAAAGCGCATCATGTCAGCGTGACTATTAAGCACAGCCTCATGCAGAGCGGTGTTTCCATGTTTGTTCTTCATCCTCAGGATCAGGTTTTTGTCCTCCACGTTGGGGAGGTCTCTGGCCGGTGAATTAACATTGCGGCTGCCCGAATACCCCCGACCTTAGCGGCCATGTGGAGGGGGAGATCTCCCCAATCATTTTGGGCAGCTACGAGGTGGTCACCTGCGTAATCAACCAGGAGCCTTAGGATGTCGTCCTTGCCCATCCCGGCTGCGACGTGGAGTAGTGAACCCCTCAATAGCCCCTGGAAATTGAGAGCGGCATGGGGATTTGTTTGATTGGCAAGCCTTTCAATCTGGAAAATGAACTCTTCCACATCCCCACCTTTGATAACATCCGCCAGTATGCTAGCAGCTGCATACAAATATTCTTCTGGTTCTTGTCGTGCCGCGGTTCTTGCAGCCGCCAGTGCATTATCCATTCTCTCCCGTCGGCTCCTCCAGATGTATTCTTCCTTCAAAGAATCCATTTCATCCGTCTTCACCTCCTTCTTGATCGGGTTGCTCGTGCCAATGTCCTCCTCCCCTATGGATAGCTTCACATCCATCGAGCCCAAGCTATGCAAGTAATGTAGTTATTGCAAGGGAACAATTATTTTGTTTAGTAACAAGCATATTAATTCTTGTTCAAAGGCCCAAATCATAGCAATCAAATATGATGTTCCTAGTTTATTGATACCAAAAACGATGTACTAATTCTGCGGATATAGTCAAAATGATGTGATAAAAACCTGCACTAATAGATTTTTAATTGACACCCCAGATATTTTGTTGAGATTTTTTTTACGAAGGATTAGATGGATACGATGACAACAATTAAATTTAAAATGGCTGAGAGGTTTTTGAGTTCGTCTCTCTTTTAAGCTTGCAATATACATTGTAGTATTATCGCTAAGGGTTAGCAAGAACGATAAATCCTTTTATAACTATTCTAGAAAATTGGTTGTGAAGACATTTGCCAACGCGAGATATGAAGTTTGTAATGGACTCTTCGTAAACACTCGGAAGTGTTGTTTATAATTTGTGGAGAGAGTCTACTGGGCTGTGTGTACAAAGTGTAACAACGACTATACGTAGCGTATAGCAAGGTTGATGTTGAAGGAAGTCAAGTTCTGCGATGGCAGCAAGTTCTATACTTGTAAAAAGGTGATATATGTACTTTCTGTGGGCTGGTTCACTCCCATGTGAAGGAAGCCCAAAAGCCCATAAGCTTGAGCTCTTGTGATAATCCATATGGAGATGTAATAGGGTTTTCTCACTATTTTTCTGGGTCATGGGTCCGCAAAGTAACGTAGTAGCAAGAGAGAGAGAAGAAAATCTTGAAATGTGGTGCTATCTATTTTCATCAAGTTGACATTAGAGATCAATACGTGGTCCGATTGCTTATGATGCATTGTTCTCAAATTTGATTGGTTTGATTTTCATTTGGATCTTCTTTTATCGGATTTGTCGTAGGTAAAACTGAATCTTCGTTTTAGTGAGATTTATCCTTAATATCTTGTGAATTCACTTGTATTACCAAAAATGGTGTTCTTAATGTTATTGCTACTATGTGCCTATAGTATTAAGTAGAGAAGTTATTGTGGTCACTAGTGTTGCCACCAAGTCATGCAAAGTGCAAACTAAAATTACCACGGTCATCCTACTTAGAGGTGAGCGGTTCCAGGTTCCGTACAGGTTCTACCTGGAACCCGGAACCTACCCGTCTATACAGGTTCCTTATTTTGTGGAACCTGGAACCTATCCTGCATACCTTGGAACCTAAAACCTACCCTATCACAGGTTCTAAGGTAGGTTCCAAGTTCTACCCAGGTTTCACATGTATTCTTAGTTGAACAATTAGAGTGAATAATCACATTTAATGACCATCACCTATTGCTAAAATTCACTAACCACAACTCATATTTAGAAATGAAAAATATAAAACATTAACAAAGTAAAAGTCTTAATGATAAAGTGGTTCCGGATTACACACTCAGCATTGGATATTATGGAATACCGCAGGATGACGCAAAGACATATACCAAGAAAAAATATAAAAACTTGCTTTAGGGTCCAGGTTCCGGTTTCAGGTTCCACCTACTTAGAACCTGGAACCTACCCGTCAGAACAGGTTCCCTAATTTTGGAACCTGAAACCTACCCTTCATACCTTAAAATCTGGAATCAATCAGTTCCATCGGTTCGGTTCTTCAGGTTCCAAGTTCTACCTTGGAACCATACTCACCCCTAATCCTACGAGGTGTGGAAGAAAAAAAGGAGTGGAAAAAGGTATTTAAATTAATTCACAGTGATTCCATAAAATTTTGCCAATAGATTGGAGTTAAATCCTATTAATTAACAAGGATAAGTGCATTGAAAGTCCTAAAACTTGTCACGTAAATGTAAGTGTGTCCCAAAACTTTCAAAATGTGCAATTAAATTCGAAAACTTATCAAGAAATTGCATTCAAGTCATAAAAATTTCAAAAAATGCAATCAAATTCTAAAACTTATCATGAAAATTACCAAACAAGTCATAAAATTATTGCATTTGTGGTAATTCAGCTCTAAACCCTTTGCGACCATGCCGACCATGGTCGAGGTGGTCCTCACTAAGATTTGTCAAGGGTCTTTGCGGCAGGCAAGGGTCTCTGGCGACTCTTGCTAGCAAAATGGAAAAAAAAAAAAAGGAGGAACAAATTTAAAAAAATTACAAAAAATTATTTATATCAACGCTGGCCATTTCACATAAAACGATCGACATTAACGTCAGTGATTTCTGATCAATAAGATTGAATTGACAAATTGTTAAAGATTTTGGATAAATTGATAAAATTGAAGATATATGACTAAATTGATACAAGTGTAATAGATCTAGAACTTTTTTTTAGTAATATTCCCTACTTTGATTTTTTTTTTTTTTTTAAGTTCCCTCATATCATGTTTTGATGATCCTACTCATTCCGCGTTCACGCCAAGCTATCCAATTGATCCCGACACATTACGACTCCAAAGCCTGCCCACATCTTATCCTCTTCCCTTTTTATCTCTGGCTCATGTCCTCGTTCTCGCATAAACGAAACAAACTTTTGGCTTCTTCCTTGAAACACTTAAGCGATTCAATAAATAGAATACACACAAAGCCGGCAACGATAATCGCCTTTTCCTATCGACGTAAGCCGTGGAACCAACATTTTTTTTTTTTTATGAACTTTTCTGAATCTATATAAGTAAGGTTCAGACTTGCTCATATCGTGAGATTAATAGAGTGTTTGACCTATCTTTAGATAGGTTAATCAGTTTATCCAACCATATAGATATTCTCATAATTTGGGAACACTTCCACTTATTTTATGTACCCTTTTTTTTTGTATTTTAGAGGGACATATTTAACTATTCCGTTTGAAAAGTCGAATATTTTCTGTGCTGGTAAATTTCGGAAAGAGTTGGTAAGTGCAAAAAGGTTGTGGGGTAAGAACAAATTCCAAGTTCTCGGTTTTGAAGTAGCTTCGTAGTAACTTAGTGGCACTTTCATGAAATCACCAACTTTCTTGATAATTTGCAAATTTTCGCTCGAGCATGTTACGTTTTCTCTTTTGGTGGACTGCAAATTCAAATTAAGCTCACAGGAAAATTCTTATGACCAGATTTTTCGGTGCAAATCTAGAAGCTGTGGTAAGGCAGAATTAGCAGTAACCAAACGCAGATCAAAACTAGCTACAATCCAAAAAGGTAGAGGTTCGCAAAAAGAACAAGTGATTACGATTGCGAGCAGGCAATTTGAATACTCTAACGTGCATGCACGGTTCAGTAAGCAACGAACTTCCAAAGTTGGAGGATCCTCAAAAGAGATCAATCCCATAAGACAAGAAAATCATTGCTAAAACCCAGATCTAACAGAAGACGGTAACCCCCGAAGAACGTCAAAGTACAGAAGCAAATGAGTCAAAGAGATCAAAGAACAAAACCTGAAGAAACACAGAAGAGCTGGACTTGAGAAGAACCAGTATGGTGTTCGGATCTGATGCTACTACTCTGGAGTGGAAAGTCCGGTAGTTATAAGGACTTGAAGTGAAGCAAACAAAGATCAAGCTATTTGTGGTGCATCATAGCTGGTCACAGTCAATTATTCTTTTTGGCCTTTACAGCTGGTGAAGAAAGACTGAAAGAGCAGAGGAAAGAGCGAAGATTATATGTTATTTCACTGAAAATTTATTCCCCCTGTTTCTTCTATCTTCAAAGCAAGAAAGAGAGAATCAATCCAGTACACAGGCTCCAAATCTTCGTTCAACAAAAAGAGCACCATATCGGCGTGACTATTAAGCACAGCCTCATGCAAAGCGGTGTTTCCATGTTTGTTCTTCATCCTCAGGATCAGGTTCTTGTCCTCCAAGTCGAGGACATCTCTTGCCCAGCGAATCAACATCGCGGCATCCCCGGATCCCCCGAGGGCCCCGACCTTAGTGACCATGTGGAGGGGGTATCTCCCCAATTGTTTTGGCACGGCTAGGAGGTGGTCACCTGCACAAGCAACCAGGAGCCTTAGGATGTCGTCCTTGCCCGTTCCGGCTGCGATGTGGAGTAGTGAACCCCTCGACAGCCCCTGGAAATTGAGAGTGGCGGACGTATCTGTTTGATCGGCAAGCCTTTCGATCGAGGAAATGAACTCTTCCACATGGGCGACTTTGATAACATCTGCCAGTCTGCTCGCAACTGCATACAAATCTTCTGGTTCTTGTCGCGCGGCAGTTCTTGCAGCCGCCAGAGCATTATTCATTCTCTCCTTTCGGTTCCTCCATATATCTGCCTGTTTCAAAAAATGCATTTCATCCTCCTTGACATCCCCTCTTGATCGGGCTACTCATGTCAAAGTCCTCCGCCCCTATAGATAGCTTTACGTCCATGGAGCCTAAGCTATGCAAGTAATGTAATTAGTCCTAGGGAACAAGGGTTGGGTAAGGAGACAGTATCATTTAAAGTTTTATTTGAATTTAATAGTTAATATTTCGTCCTACAAAATTTTATATAGCATCAGAATAGATAATTGAAAATAATTTTATCGAAACATGTAACAACCCGAGTATGCAGCAAGTTCTATACTGTAACATGGCGATATATGTACTTTTGCCATAAACTAAAGGAATTCAATCTAGTTGGGCCGCTACGGTTGGATAGAAGTGTAGGCATACCTAAAACGAATCATTATAAATCTTGTTTGCGGTTTCTCTAAAAATTTTAACTTCCATAGTTTATAAAAGCTAAATTTTTTTCGGAATAAAAGCTAATTTACGTTGAAGCAGAAACACAAATTTTTGTCGGGATTGATTCTACAAGATTAGTACATATTTTCTTGCAAAACCATCACCTTCGTCTTAATTGCTTATTTGGGCCTAACAAATGTCTTTATGTCACAACCTAAAAATAAAAAAATCTTACGTTAATGGATTATCAGGTTAATTGAATTAACTAACCTAATTTGGACCCTCCCAAGTCTTATTGAATCACAACTTGGGTTCAATTCAAAAAAAAATTATTAAATTGGAGCCACCATTAATCGTTTCTTGGCAGGCTGATTAGACACCCAAATAAATTAAGTGGAGACTTAATTTATTTTGTAAACCAAAGAAAATGAGTCCATAGACTTGGTTACATTAATTTGAAAACTTTAATGCCCTTTTGGTACCAAATTTTATGAAAAATCCCTTTGATTGATGATGTGAATTGATTGATTTTTGCTTAGAAAAATGTGGCATAGATGACCATATGATATCAAAAAGATGATTTTTTTAATTTTAGGATTAAATGACAACCATTATGAAAACATGCCTTAAAATAGAATTTCGTAGGATTTAACTTAAGGAAATAATTTCTTTGAATCTTAACTTATATTAGATGATATTTATGACACAAAAACAGACTCTTGACATCATTAACTTTGAAAAATGAGAGTTATTTTAGGGTTTTTTATTTAACTAAACAAAAAAAATGAAATTCAAAGATTGAACAAAATAAACAAAAATGCCATAATATGTCACCCCCGGACCTGTCGGACGCGCAACATCCCTTCACCTGATCATTTCACTTATTGCCTGGCCAACTCTAGCGACGGCTCAGGACTCGTCGCGGCCAAACGACAGCTAACAAATGCGACAGCAAAAACTCACAACCTCTGACAAACACACATGTGGGATAGAGAGATATAAAAAATTTAATTTACATACTATATAACAGTAGAGGTTTTTTTTTATACAACCTGGAGAGAGACTATCAGCTGAACCTCAAAAATAAACCTAAGTTAGCCAAGGTCAAAAAGTCACTAAGCCTCGTCCATGCATCCTCGGGGAACTACTCCTCCTCAGACAAAGGGAACTCCTCTGGATCAGTCTCCTCAGATATCGGAGATCCAGGCTCACCATTTGCTTGCTTGACAAACACATCATCTGCTCCCTCGATCTCAATAACTACATCCCCATCTACATCTAGGACATCCATCGGCTCAAGGTCTACGACTTCGCCTCCAAAAGTGATCGCATTCATCAGGCCTGTCGGCCCCATCAAAAAGACTGGTACATCCAAACCCTATAGAGGGCCCTGCCACAACTCCTGACCTGTCCGACTGTACCATCCCTCATAAATATGAGGGATGGTACAGTCGGACAGGTCAGGAGTTGTGGCAGGGCCCTCTATAGGGTTTGGATGTACCAGTCTTTTTGATGGGGCCGACAGGCCTGATGAATGCGATCACTTTTGGAGGCGAAGTCGTAGACCTTGAGCCGATGGATGTCCTAGATGTAGATGGGGATGTAGTTATTGAGATCGAGGGAGCAGATGATGTGTTTGTCAAGCAAGCAAATGGTGAGCCTGGATCTCCGATATCTGAGGAGACTGATCCAGAGGAGTTCCCTTTGTCTGAGGAGGAGTAGTTCCCGAGGATGCATGGACGAGGCTTAGTGACTTTTTGACCTTGGCTAACTTAGGTTTATTTTTGAGGTTCAGCTGATAGTCTCTCTCCAGGTTGTATAAAAAAAAACCTCTACTGTTATATAGTATGTAAATTAAATTTTTTATATCTCTCTATCCCACATGTGTGTTTGTCAGAGGTTGTGAGTTTTTGCTGTCGCATTTGTTAGCTGTCGTTTGGCCGCGACGAGTCCTGAGCCGTCGCTAGAGTTGGCCAGGCAATAAGTGAAATGATCAGGTGAAGGGATGTTGCGCGTCCGACAGGTCCGGGGGGTGACATATTATGGCATTTTTGTTTATTTTGTTCAATCTTTGAATTTCATTTTTTTGTTTAGTTAAATAAAAAACCCTAAAATAACTCTCATTTTTCAAAGTTAATGATGTCAAGAGTCTGTTTTTGTGTCATAAATATCATCTAATATAAGTTAAGATTCAAAGAAATTATTTCCTTAAGTTAAATCCTACGAAATTCTATTTTAAGGCATGTTTTCATAATGGTTGTCATTTAATCCTAAAATTAAAAAAATCATCTTTTTGATATCATATGGTCATCTATGCCACATTTTTCTAAGCAAAAATCAATCAATTCACATCATCAATCAAAAGGGATTTTTCATAAAATTTGGTACCAAAAGGGCATTAAAGTTTTCAAATTAATGTAACCAAGTCTATGGACTCATTTTCTTTGGTTTACAAAAATAAATTAAGTCTCCACTTAATTTATTTGGGTGTCTAATCAGCCTGCCAAGAAACGATTAATGGTGGCTCCAATTTAATAATTTTTTTTTTGAATTGAACCCAAGTTGTGATTCAATAAGACTTGGGAGGGTCCAAATTAGGTTAGTTAATTCAATTAACCTGATAATCCATTAACGTAAGATTTTTTTATTTTTAGGTTGTGACATAAAGACATTTGTTAGGCCCAAATAAGCAATTAAGACGAAGGTGATGGTTTTGCAAGAAAATATGTACTAATCTTGTAGAATCAATCCCGACAAAAATTTGTGTTTCTGCTTCAACGTAAATTAGCTTTTATTCCGAAAAAAAATTTAGCTTTTATAAACTATGGAAGTTAAAATTTTTAGAGAAACCGCAAACAAGATTTATAATGATTCGTTTTAGGTATGCCTACACTTCTATCCAACCGTAGCGGCCCAACTAGATTGAATTCCTTTAGTTATGGCAAAAGTACATATATCGCCATGTTACAAGTATAGAACTTGCTGCATACTCGGGTTGTTACATGTTTCGATAAAATTATTTTCAATTATCTATTCTGATGCTATATAAAATTTTGTAGGACGAAATATTAACTATTAAATTCAAATAAAACTTTAAATGATACTGTCTCCTTACCCAACCCTTGTTCCCTAGGACTAATTACATTACTTGCATAGCTTAGGCTCCATGGACGTAAAGCTATCTATAGGGGCGGAGGACTTTGACATGAGTAGCCCGATCAAGAGGGGATGTCAAGGAGGATGAAATGCATTTTTTGAAACAGGCAGATATATGGAGGAACCGAAAGGAGAGAATGAATAATGCTCTGGCGGCTGCAAGAACTGCCGCGCGACAAGAACCAGAAGATTTGTATGCAGTTGCGAGCAGACTGGCAGATGTTATCAAAGTCGCCCATGTGGAAGAGTTCATTTCCTCGATCGAAAGGCTTGCCGATCAAACAGATACGTCCGCCACTCTCAATTTCCAGGGGCTGTCGAGGGGTTCACTACTCCACATCGCAGCCGGAACGGGCAAGGACGACATCCTAAGGCTCCTGGTTGCTTGTGCAGGTGACCACCTCCTAGCCGTGCCAAAACAATTGGGGAGATACCCCCTCCACATGGTCACTAAGGTCGGGGCCCTCGGGGGATCCGGGGATGCCGCGATGTTGATTCGCTGGGCAAGAGATGTCCTCGACTTGGAGGACAAGAACCTGATCCTGAGGATGAAGAACAAACATGGAAACACCGCTTTGCATGAGGCTGTGCTTAATAGTCACGCCGATATGGTGCTCTTTTTGTTGAACGAAGATTTGGAGCCTGTGTACTGGATTGATTCTCTCTTTCTTGCTTTGAAGATAGAAGAAACAGGGGGAATAAATTTTCAGTGAAATAACATATAATCTTCGCTCTTTCCTCTGCTCTTTCAGTCTTTCTTCACCAGCTGTAAAGGCCAAAAAGAATAATTGACTGTGACCAGCTATGATGCACCACAAATAGCTTGATCTTTGTTTGCTTCACTTCAAGTCCTTATAACTACCGGACTTTCCACTCCAGAGTAGTAGCATCAGATCCGAACACCATACTGGTTCTTCTCAAGTCCAGCTCTTCTGTGTTTCTTCAGGTTTTGTTCTTTGATCTCTTTGACTCATTTGCTTCTGTACTTGACGTTCTTCGGGGGTTACCGTCTTCTGTTAGATCTGGGTTTTAGCAATGATTTTCTTGTCTTATGGGATTGATCTCTTTTGAGGATCCTCCAACTTTGGAAGTTCGTTGCTTACTGAACCGTGCATGCACGTTAGAGTATTCAAATTGCCTGCTCGCAATCGTAATCACTTGTTCTTTTTGCGAACCTCTACCTTTTTGGATTGTAGCTAGTTTTGATCTGCGTTTGGTTACTGCTAATTCTGCCTTACCACAGCTTCTAGATTGCACCGAAAAATCTGGTCATAAGAATTTTCCTGTGAGCTTAATTTGAATTTGCAGTCCACCAAAAAGAGAAAACGTAACATGCTCGAGCGAAAATTTGCAAATTATCAAGAAAGTTGGTGATTTCATGAAAGTGCCACTAAGTTACTACGAAGCTACTTCAAAACCGGAGAACTTGGAATTTGTTCTTACCCCACAACCTTTTTGCACTTACCAACTCTTTCCGAAATTTACCAGCACAGAAAATATTCGACTTTTCAAACGGAATAGTTAAATATGTCCCTCTAAAATACAAAAAAAAAAAAGGGTACATAAAATAAGTGGAAGTGTTCCCAAATTATGAGAATATCTATATGGTTGGATAAACTGATTAACCTATCTAAAGATAGGTCAAACACTCTATTAATCTCACGATATGAGCAAGTCTGAACCTTACTTATATAGATTCAGAAAAGTTCATAAAAAAAAAAAAAATGTTGGTTCCACGGCTTACGTCGATAGGAAAAGGCGATTATCGTTGCCGGCTTTGTGTGTATTCTATTTATTGAATCGCTTAAGTGTTCAAGGAAGAAGCCAAAAGTTTGTTTCGTTTATGCGAGAACGAGGACATGAGCCAGAGATAAAAAGGGGAAGAGGATAAGATGTGGGCAGGCTTTGGAGTCGTAATGTGTCGGGATCAATTGGATAGCTTGGCGTGAACGCGGAATGAGTAGGATCATCAAAACATGATATGAGGGAACTTAAAAAAAAAAAAAAATCAAAGTAGGGAATATTACTAAAAAAAGTTCTAGATCTATTACACTTGTATCAATTTAGTCATATATCTTCAATTTTATCAATTTATCCAAAATCTTTTAACAATTTGTCAATTCAATCTTATTGATCAGAAATCACTGACGTTAATGTCGATCGTTTTATGTGAAATGGCCAGCGTTGATATAAATAATTTTTGTAATTTTTTTAAATTTGTTCCTCCTTTTTTTTTTTTCCCATTTTGCTAGCAAGAGTCGCCAGAGACCCTTGCCTGCCGCAAAGACCCTTGACAAATCTTAGTGAGGACCACCTCGACCATGGTCGGCATGGTCGCAAAGGGTTTAGAGCTGAATTACCACAAATGCAATAATTTTATGACTTGTTTGGTAATTTTCATGATAAGTTTTAGAATTTGATTGCATTTTTTGAAATTTTTATGACTTGAATGCAATTTCTTGATAAGTTTTCGAATTTAATTGCACATTTTGAAAGTTTTGGGACACACTTACATTTACGTGACAAGTTTTAGGACTTTCAATGCACTTATCTTGTTAATTAATAGGATTTAACTCCAATCTATTGGCAAAATTTTATGGAATCACTGTGAATTAATTTAAATACCTTTTTCCACTCCTTTTTTCTTCCACACCTCGTAGGATTAGGGGTGAGTATGGTTCCAAGGTAGAACTTGGAACCTGAAGAACCGAACCGATGGAACTGATTGATTCCAGATTTTAAGGTATGAAGGGTAGGTTTCAGGTTCCAAAAATTAGGGAACCTGTTCTGACGGGTAGGTTCCAGGTTCTAAGTAGGTGGAACCTGAAACCGGAACCTGGACCCTAAAGCAAGTTTTTATATTTTTTCTTGGTATATGTCTTTGCGTCATCCTGCGGTATTCCATAATATCCAATGCTGAGTGTGTAATCCGGAACCACTTTATCATTAAGACTTTTACTTTGTTAATGTTTTATATTTTTCATTTCTAAATATGAGTTGTGGTTAGTGAATTTTAGCAATAGGTGATGGTCATTAAATGTGATTATTCACTCTAATTGTTCAAACTAAGAATACATGTGAAACCTGGGTAGAACTTGGAACCTACCTTAGAACCTGTGATAGGGTAGGTTTTAGGTTCCAAGGTATGCAGGATAGGTTCCAGGTTCCACAAAATAAGGAACCTGTATAGACGGGTAGGTTCCGGGTTCCAGGTAGAACCTGTACGGAACCTGGAACCGCTCACCTCTAAGTAGGATGACCGTGGTAATTTTAGTTTGCACTTTGCATGACTTGGTGGCAACACTAGTGACCACAATAACTTCTCTACTTAATACTATAGGCACATAGTAGCAATAACATTAAGAACACCATTTTTGGTAATACAAGTGAATTCACAAGATATTAAGGATAAATCTCACTAAAACGAAGATTCAGTTTTACCTACGACAAATCCGATAAAAGAAGATCCAAATGAAAATCAAACCAATCAAATTTGAGAACAATGCATCATAAGCAATCGGACCACGTATTGATCTCTAATGTCAACTTGATGAAAATAGATAGCACCACATTTCAAGATTTTCTTCTCTCTCTCTTGCTACTACGTTACTTTGCGGACCCATGACCCAGAAAAATAGTGAGAAAACCCTATTACATCTCCATATGGAATATCACAAGAGCTCAAGCTTATGGACTTTTGGGCTTCCTTCACATGCGAGTGAACCCAGCCCACAGAAAGTACATATATCACCTTTTTACAAGTATAGAACTTGCTGCCATCGCAGAACTTGACTTCCTTCAACATCAACCTTGCTATACGCTACGTATAGTCGTTGTTACACTTTGTACACACAGCCCAGTAGACTCTCTCCACAAATTATAAACAACACTTCCGAGTGTTTACGAAGAGTCCATTACAAACTTCATATCTCGCGTTGGCAAATGTCTTCACAACCAATTTTCTAGAATAGTTATAAAAGGATTTATCGTTCTTGCTAACCCTTAGCGATAATAGTACAATGTATATTGCAAGCTTAAAAAAGAGACGAACTCAAAAACCTCTCAGCCATTTTAAATTTAATTGTTGTCATCGTATCCATCTAATCCTTCGTAAAAAAAATCTCAACAAAATATCTGGGGTGTCAATTAAAAATCTATTAGTGCAGGTTTTTATCACATCATTTTGACTATATCCGCAGAATTAGTACATCGTTTTTGGTATCAATAAACTAGGAACATAATATTTGATTGCTATGATTTGGGCCTTTGAACAAGAATTAATATGCTTGTTACTAAACAAAATAATTGTTCCCTTGCAATAACTACATTACTTGCATAGCTTGGGCTCGATGGATGTGAAGCTATCCATAGGGGAGGAGGACATTGGCACGAGCAACCCGATCAAGAAGGAGGTGAAGACGGATGAAATGGATTCTTTGAAGGAAGAATACATCTGGAGGAGCCGACGGGAGAGAATGGATAATGCACTGGCGGCTGCAAGAACCGCGGCACGACAAGAACCAGAAGAATATTTGTATGCAGCTGCTAGCATACTGGCGGATGTTATCAAAGGTGGGGATGTGGAAGAGTTCATTTTCCAGATTGAAAGGCTTGCCAATCAAACAAATCCCCATGCCGCTCTCAATTTCCAGGGGCTATTGAGGGGTTCACTACTCCACGTCGCAGCCGGGATGGGCAAGGACGACATCCTAAGGCTCCTGGTTGATTACGCAGGTGACCACCTCGTAGCTGCCCAAAATGATTGGGGAGATCTCCCCCTCCACATGGCCGCTAAGGTCGGGGGTATTCGGGCAGCCGCAATGTTAATTCACCGGGCCAGAGACCTCCCCAACGTGGAGGACAAAAACCTGATCCTGAGGATGAAGAACAAACATGGAAACACCGCTCTGCATGAGGCTGTGCTTAATAGTCACGCTGACATGATGCGCTTTTTGTTGAACGAAGATTTGGAGCCTGTGTACTGGAAGAACGAGAATCAGAAATCTCCTCTGTACCTGGCCATGGAAACCAAGAACCCCATGATACACGAAGTTTTATTTTCGTTCTCGCTTGAACCTTCCAGGATACAAGGCTTGCCACCTGTTCATGGTGCCGTTATGCAGGATAACTATGGTGCGTACCTAAATATACTTTTGTGCAACAACATTTTGCGCTTACTACTCAAACCCGTCACATATTCTCTCATAAAGTTCCAAATCCTCTTGGTAAATAAATTAATCTCACATTAGCACTTAATATATCAGCTTAAATTTAGGCACAGTACCATACAAAGTGCAAATATTAAAGATCAACAATCATAAAAATCTAGACTCTAACAATGACAATAGGGGAAAGATGAATTTAAAATGGTAATCGTTGATGACAATTTTAGATTGCAATTAATGTTGTTTAAGGGTTCAAAATCTTTAGTTTTGTAATGGAGCAAACTTAGTTTGGTAAAAGATTTATCAATTCCAGGTTTCGGATTTACTGTTAGGTTAATCTCATAACCATCTTAAGTCCGGGTATAGTCACAATATCCATTCTTACGAATTAAATTACCTAAGAAATATCAAGGAAATATGAGCATTTAGTAACTAATACGTATCAGGATTTTGGCGTATCGGGGCATCTCATCATACTTGCCAGCTTCTATCCCCATAAAGGTCCATTCTCCTTCCATTTCGTTTTACATCAATTAAAAACAAAATACAGGAAACTTAATTTTGCCACTTCGTCCCTAAATAATGTACTTGGGG
>JAGVVM010000064.1:0-93356 GCA_019149425.1 Psidium friedrichsthalianum
GTGGTGTGAGAGTTTTGCTTATAGTACGGAAGTGGTATTTGCTAAAAAAGACTTACAAGTGGATCTTCGATCAAGTGAGATGTATTTTGTGGTATTTTCCCTTATTTTAGGGTTCCGAAAGGGTTCATTGAGTGAGTTTTGCCTTCTCCTGTAACCTTTTCTTATCGGTGGGTCAATTCCATCTCCCTATGTGTGTACGCCGTTCGCATCAAGGTGATTTCAATGCGTTTGGAGTTATCAACAAGGTAGGATGCTAGTCGAGGTGTTACAAGACAAAGGAGAGGTCTATTAGACCAAAGAGTTCGATCCTAGTTGTGTTTACTGCAGAAGCGTGGATTTGAAAAGCTCGATCATGGATCCATAGCCACGGCAAAGAGCTGTGGTCTAGCGTGCTGAGCTCGCGAAACGAGTTTCAACCGTGGAAACCCTTCTCAAATTCGGCGACAACTCATCCTAGGGACCCGATGCGCCCCCGAGTTCAGCTTCTCACGCCAAACACTGTGGGAGCTTAGGGCTTACTTCGCGCAATTTGACAAGGTGCCCTTCACTTTACAGGATGTAAAAAGCAAACGCTTCCAAGAAGATAATCAGAACGACACAAGCAAGTAGGCTTCGTATGCAGCTTTGTCACAGATTGGGGACTGTCTTCGCGAAAAATATCATTTGGACAATTTTTGTGATTGCCTGTATCCACCAAAAAAAAAACGTCGATACTACAGGGCTCTCACGATGGGGGGGGGGGGGGTCGTGGTAAAACTTACAACTTGGAGCTTCACATGGGTTAGTGTGTATTGCCTGCTTGTCTTCACTGCCAAAGCAACAATTCGCCACGATGGTGCCGGGGCGCGAAAAAGCCGCACCAGGCCCTTGTGTGAGAGAGGGTACTTTGGTCGTCCACGGTCCAGTTAGTTGTATTTATAGTATGAGTGATGGGTATTAGATGCTTCCACATTCCGTATAGTGCCGCTGTGTGAAGATATTCACAGTGAATTATCATGCTACCTTGTAGGGCCGGAGCTGCTTTGATCAATGAGGTGACAGTTCCTTGGAGAGATCACTTCATTCCGTTCAAGATAGCATGTGAACAATAGTAATCCTACATAAATCCGTGAGTGAAAAATCTAGTCGTCTGCTCAGCATTCTGTCGGCACTGCCTTGGCAAGAGCTAGACTCACCGTCTGCGCGGACTTTGCGACGATCCCCCTTCTTCTATGACAAGGACATTCAATAACAACCTGTTACTTCTACACCGCTTTTTTAGAATCATCTATCAGGTCGTCAGAAAGGGGCAAATCAAAAATAACCTGGTGCGAGAGCAGGCAAGCACGGCGTTTGTCCTTTTTCAAGCTCTATGTAGCAGAGGTTATAACGTCCAACCTGTGCAAATTCCACCAGTATCCGCCTCAAGTTAAGTTTTGGATGGACGAAATTCTACCCAAGAACAGTTCAGCAGATGAACAAGAGATAATGGGAACGACACCCTTTGTTTGTTGCCATCAGCTTCAATATCAACACCCAACGGCGTTGATGCCGATACTCAGCCGAATAAACCATGGAGCAGAAATCCTGCTGACCTCAGCTTTGAGAAAGTATGTGCCACAGAGTATGCTCAAATCCTGCACAGTGAGAAGCTTGTTTAGAAACAAATTGAATGTTTTTTGTTATGGAACATAAAAGCGTCAAAAGAACAGCATGATTAATCAGACAAAAGAAAGCCGTTGAATGCATGCAAAAAAGGCATTACGTCATGGGGCCTTTCACCAGCTTGAGAAGTATGTCCACAGAGATGCTCAAATGCCTGCACAGTGAGAAGCTTTTAGAAAAATTGAATGTTTTTGTTATGGAACATAAAAGAGGCAAAAGAACAGCATGATTAATCAGACAAAAGAAGACTGTTCATAAAAAGCATGACGTCAGGCCTTTCTTTTGATCCTGTGCCATGTTCAAAATGAATGCAGAATTTCATCTGTCTAACCAAAGCTACATATCACCAGAAAAGTGAATGCACTATGATAGCTATAATGTCAGTGCAGCGTGCAATGAAAGCTTTTGATGCTTCACCAATCACAAGAAATGAGGATGTTCTTTTAATGTGAGTAGCTTTGCGCAAAACAAACTAAGCTGAACATTTGAGTGGAAAAGTCTCATCAGATAGTCATGATCATGGCATCTAAGGGTGTGGATCCCTTCACATATTAAAAAATTAAAGCTGAAAGCGAGAAATAAGTCAGGGATACCAAACTGAAAAGAAGCTGCAGCAGCAAAAAATTGCAGCATCAAGGTCCGCGAACCAAAATCTGGTTGAAAGTAAACCGTTTTGACAATACAAAGATGAGGAGTAAAGTTACTACCAAAGAAACATTAAGTACTTTTACTCACCTATCCAGGTCACTCTCAAGAAGTCCATTCAGAAGGGGCAAAAGACAAGTGAACATATCCAGAGTAACCATGTCAATTTTCTCTGTCATTATACTAACAACATCAGCAAGCACCTGCAGTTTAGGGCAAAGAGTGGTTTACACAAGGATGCTAATTAAGACCTCATAAGGCAATCCCATGTTTCTTCAACAGTCAGAAAGTTAAAACACTATATAGCCACTGGAAAACTACTCACAGAATTATCAGCCATCTTCTCCATAGCACCAATAGCCCCTTTAATATCCCTTCTTCCCCAGAATCCATTGACAACCTACCACATAATTTACAGAAAATGATTGTCACATTTAATGACAAGATGGCATCATTGCAATGCTATGCTCGTGAGCTTATACTATTTTCGTGTCAGGACCACCGGGACCTCCACATGATGACATGCCACCATGTAAGTCCCATCCATACTACCATAGAACATACAAGCGAATAAATTTTAACATTGAATTATATACTAGAATCCAATTTTTTAAAAAAAAGGACTGAAAATGAATTAACAACTTCTTTTTGGAGGACATCCCTTAACTTGCTGAATAAGGGGAGGTGAGCTCATACTACTCACGTCCTACCTTTAAATCTCCATCTCTAACATGGCCTCTAAGATAAGCATTCAAGCAGAGAAAGATAGTCACTGCAAGTTGTTCTTAGCACTTTGAGAAATATGAGCGAATGTCCTATTGATTAAGAATCTGCAGATTAAGAATCTGCAGACTGCAGATTTTAGAGTGAAAAGCATTTTCTGAGGTGTTAGATTCCCACTATGCCCTAGCTAACTTCCAGCCTTATACAGCTATTGACATGACAAGATTGGCTAATGTATAAGCTGTTGTTTACCAAAACATAGAGTTCACATCCACATTATAACTTTCAAAGACTTGAGTGTATACAGCTATTTAAATCATAACAGTGACCTATATGAAGTACCTGCAACTTGGTTAACCGAGACTGCATAGAGCCGACAAATTGGTCATGATGCTCCATCACATCTGCGATGGCATCCTCATCACTGGCAGAAACTGTTTCCTTCTCAGCAGACGATCTATGTCCTCTCTGTTTCACAATAGGAGTTGTCAAAGACAAACCCAATTTATATTCATACAAGGCGACATCGTGAGTATGCTACACCAAACTGCATTATGAAAACCCGGATCATGCCTCTACCCTGCCTCAACTCTTGATCTCGAGTAGGCAAAGTCCATCCAAACGGAAGCTTTTAAGAGCATAATCCAAAATAAAGTGGGCAAGGCTCTACGCACAATTGTCCAAACTGAATCGAGAGAAGCTGCCATTTGTCCATTCTTTGTTTTATCCACCACAAGAATCGAAATGAAAATTTTCAAAAACAACCGAATCAAGAGAAGCTACTATAGGAACCATCCTTGGTATCAGAACCCACATATATCCAACTGCAGAAGTGCATTTGCTCAAGAAAAGAAAAACAGAATGCATTGTTGCCCCATTCTTGCATATAATGACACCTATTCCCCAATAACGAATAGCATGTTGAAATTTGTTGGAAGGAAATCCAAAACATTGAAAGAGAGGGCCAGTGAAAATCTAGTGCATTTCCTTACCACACTAAAAGGCAGCACATTTACGCCAGGCCCCACTCTTGAGGTAATGCTGGGTGTAGGTCCATCAACATTAATCTTCTCTCTTTTCTCCCAGTTAACAACAAGGGAACGCATTCGCCCTAGATATTGACAAGATTATACGAGCAAACCTCCAATAATGCCCAAACGCAAAGTTATTTTTGAAAATAGGATGTACCTCCCCTTTGTCCATCCACAAAAAGTTGCGCTCTGTTTGCTTTCTGCGAACGAGACTCATCTGCAACAAAAGATTCAATATTGAGAATCATTCAATTAAGCAAAAAAAAAAATTGCACATTTGCAGATCCAAGCTTCAATAATCTAAAGAGTTGGAAGCCAAACACTCCACCTATCTAATAGGCAGAAGGTGGACATTATGAAGGTGAAACCCAACAAACACATAAGAGTTTTCACTTTTGCCAGTAGTTGGCAATATATTTCACAAAGACCATCAATTATTGCATTAAGGAGGAAAGAATTCTTCCAGCTGTGATTCCTTGCAACTCGTCTCAGTATATGATGCTTAACTCCTTCACTGAATAGCTTTGTCGCAGTTCAAGGAGTCTAACCAGATCCTAGGCTTTAGGGGGAGAAAAAAACTCAAAAAATTTCACCAAGTTGTCATTCTCGGACCAAAATATCAATTTCCAGGAGATGTTAACATAGTTCCTTGCTTCTATTTCTGCACCCAGCTCACTTTACATATACACATGCTATATCAGTAAAGCACATTTATCAACTTTGCCAGACTAATACCACTCTCCATTACGAGGATCTTCTATTCACCTATCAGACTTCGTTGTGAATTTACAAAATAATACTAAGGTGCATAATTTCCCTCTTAAAATTCTGATCTTTAAAATGGTCCTTTTGATGTCAGAACAGGTCCATACCAAGTTGGAAGCAATTCTTTGGCAATAAAATCCAGCAAACTTAGCATAACATTGTGGAACAGGCCGCTATAAGTGAAAAGGTGACTTGAAATTAGACAAGAATCAATATTCGACAACTATTGGTAGCAATTAATATCGGAAAGCATTCTTCTTCTAATAATTGAAAACATACAATTTTCACGCTGGTAATTAGCTGGTGCATCCATCATCGTACTTGTGTCATGCTTGCTCAGAAAACCAGATGAATCATCCATTGTGTTTCTTTCAGTGGTAGACAAGCCTTGGGCTGGGGCTCTCACTACAGAGAAGATGTTCCTATTTGTAATGTGGCCCAATGAACTGGCATTTGGGCCAGCTGTTTCAGATTGACCCGAGACCGTTGGCTGATCTAGTTCATCTCTGCCATTTGAGAGCCTTCGTAATTCAATTGATTTTGACTGCAAAGAAAATGGCATAGTTCTTGAAGCAAGATCAACTTCTTTTTGGATTCAGCAGCCAGTTCTGATCTAGCGTCAGTTCTAGGAACAATGACAGGTACGATATCTGATTTACTAAAGCTGGGAAGACCGACTGTAGCATTGGCCTTCGCAGTATTCCTCCTTGGAGCTGCTGCAATCTGAGCTGTCACTGAGGCGGCTGGAGCCACCTTTGAAATAGCATTTATATTGACCCTTTGAGGGGTACCAGGTACACTTCCTGTGGCTTTAGGCATATGCAAAGCAAGAAAATCGTCATATTCTGAACTCCATTCCAGATACAAAAGCAATATACAGAAGAAACCAAAAAGTAAAAATAGATGTCTTACATGCCAAACTTTTCTGCTCCTTAACAGGATCTGAATTTTGAGAAACCGACAATCTCCCAAGGGACTTTGTTTCCTTCACTAAAGAATCTGAATTTTGGGAAACAGATAACCTCCCTGAACTGGCCTTAGTAGTATTCTCATTCAGTACAGAGAGATTCCCAACTGTAGGAGCTTTAGATTCAGGAGCTACTTTAAATCTGTTGTTACCAACAGCATACGGATCTATGCGCTGAAAAGAGGTGAAAGAAAGAACATCATTTAAAAACTCAAATATGACACAGGAAGCAACCTTAGACTACGACCAAGCACACTAAGTACGTGCAACTTACCGAGATGTCAACAACCCAAACACCAACGCAACTTTGATTGAATGAGCAGCCGAGAAGCTTTCCCTCGTGCACATTAAGGTCTGATAATCTAGACCATCCCACATCTACAGTGTCATGGCACAATATTGGTTCCCAGGAAAGAACCTATGAAGAAGCATGGAACCAAGGAATCAATAATGAACCATGTACCTTTTCATTGCAACATTAAATTGTATCACATTTACCTTAAGATTTTCATGCAATCCACAAAGGAGGGTCCTTCCATCAGGATTGAATGTCAAACAACGTACTCCAGTACTCTGTCATAGTATTGGGACGTCATGTAGTTCATAAGAACGTCAAACTAAAGACCCATCGATAATTTACTTCCTCTTTATATACCAATAACTCATTCAGAAAAAACTTACCTCGGGTCCACTGGAACCAATCAGTTCAAAGGTCTCGAGATCCCAAAATTTGACAGTCCTGTCAGCGGAACCTGTAAAACAGCCGGAACATACGAACAATTAGTGAAAACATAAAGAGATATGTTGCATTGAATAAAATTGCAGCAGAATGGTATCTCACCTGTTGCCAGTAAAAACTCATGGGGATGGAAATCTATACACTGAACTGGGCCCTCATGACACTTAAAATCATGTAGTAGCTTTCCGGCCGTCAGATCCCAGAGCTATTAATTGGATTCAGAAATGTAATCAGCCATAAATTATTAATCAGCCACAATAAACATATAGATAACATCATTTGCTCCAATCAACATGGTCCAAATCATCTTTGCAACTCAGGCAATCACCATAAATGAGACCCTACATCACATTTCCTTAGACAAAACCACATGTCAATTACTCACAAGGTACTGCAGTCTCAGTCACCATATCCAGAACTAGATATTGTGATGACCCAAAAATGATATGGGTTTCAGGTATTTGGTAATTGTTTCATAGCTATCCAATTATGAAGCTAATGTAGGTCTAGTCATCTGTCAACTGTCAGTGTTGCACCAAGTAACCTTCAAATTTCATCAGCAAGTGGCAAGTGTGCTTGTTTCTAAAAGAATTCTATGCTCCCTTCACTATAGCGACAAATCACACCAGACTCCAGATGTGCATTTGGCCCTATTAAAGACATGTAAACTAGACTGTACCACAGCACAAATTAACGACTATAAAGCCTCCACAATCATCGTCCAATTACCACATCCCGGGATTAAGGTGCTTCTTAACTATTACCAGAAGAAGACACCTAGATGAATGATCACGTACTTTATCACATGAACTATATTCACAAACAATTTATAGAATAAAGAAAATTTTAACCTTCACAGTGTTGTCCTCTCCACAGGAAACCACCCAACGACCATCAGGAGTAAACCTAATTGCACTGACCCCGCGAGTGTGGCCTTTGTAAGTGTGGATACAACCTTTTTTCCTGATATCCCATATTTTTAAGTTCGTGTCAAGAGAACCAGATGCAAAGAACTCCCCAAAAGGATGGAAGTCCACTGATATGCAATTAGATCTATGACCAGTAAGAGTCCGAACAACTGCAGAGAAAATCACATTACAACTCGTTGTTACACATCAATGTGATGTGAAAACAAATAAGCAAAGACATGTTCTCTAAGATATAACTAGCAGAATACGAGTTTGAGATAGTGCTTAAGAAACAGATGAGCATACTCTTTGCCTCTTCTAAATCCCAAAGCTTGATTGTACCACTTGCTGCTCCCGCAGCTACTACCACCTCTGAAGAATCGAAAGTCACTGAATCGATTCCACTGCTATGTCCAGACAAACTCTGAACACAAGAAACGAAAATTAGACCGGCTGTATAGATCAAAGGCAGAGTCTAATTACGATGGCCACTGCTCGAAGCAAATCAATGATTTCTTGATGGGTCAGTTTTTAGGGTGCCCAATCCTTTTATCTGAAGAAAGCAATCATATGAAACCTCTTCCCACTGGGAAAGAAGATGAACTACGAAAAGTACTTGCTCAAACATGTCTAATTCTTAATCGGCCATCAGAAACTCGAAAGCTCGCAATTCACTCGGTTAACGGACACGGCATAAAAGAAACATACTGTGGTCACATTCTGTACATCATGACTGTCTCAAGACAGAGTATAAGTATCACATCGCATCAAAGGAAAATGGCAACAACACCAGCGCTAGGTATATGCCACCATCATTTGGGCATAAAATCATTTGTTAGAGAAGAATCATGAGATGGTGGATAATTGGTATGTAATTAATACAACAGTGTGACCACAGAAAACTGACCAGTATGGCATTGGGTTTTCCAATAGCCCAGAGATTGACCTTATGATCTTCTCCGCCGGTGACCAGAACCCTCGATGACTTCCTTCCAATTTTGAGGCAATTGACTGCTGCAGAATGCGCTACAAATTCCTCTGTATTTGCAGCTCAAGTTAAGGAAAACCTAAATACCACCAATAATACAATAACTTCCGAGGATTCCCAACAGAAATACAAGATGTCCGAATTCACGAAACCAGGAACTTTCAGACATAGCAGCAAACGGAATCGCATTTTATCTTGCTATTCGCAGCCACAATACAAGGCATCATCAACACAAATGAATTTTTAAGGATACGTAGCTTGTAAGCGCGCTTCGTAGTCATGGCGGAGACGCGAGCAAAACCCTAATGGCAAGAACAGCGCTGGAGACATTCAACATATGACGGGTCGTTCCAAACGAGCCCAAGATCCGACAAACGAAGCCAGATCTCAAAAACCCAAGTCGAGTTCTCTCTGTATTACGCCCTCGTTGCCAGTACCCAAGCCCTGGCATTCAACAACAATTAGTGAGTTCCCAGATCACCCAGGAACGAGAACTAGCATGAAGAAAGGTGAAGAAAAGGAAGGAAAAAAAAAAACGCCACCTTTACGGAGACGTTTGAATGGCGCAGGTGAAAGAAGAAGACCCCCTTCTTTTCTCTCTCGCCCTCTCTGAGGGCTCTTTCTCCTGCTCTTCGCTCACACGGGAAGAAAAAATGGCCGCAGAGTAGAGCATAAGCATTCAAATTTTCGGAAGCAAAGAATGTCCTCTTTCAGTTACGGAGAGTCATCACGCAAAATGAATTAGCACAAAGTATTGAACTTTAAGTGACAGCTCTTTTCCCCCTTTCCCCCCTAATTCTTGGAGAGAAGACAAAAACTTGAACGCCAACAATGGCGCCAATGCAGTGATTCTGGGAGAGGAAACCAGGGAGGCACAGAGAGAGAGAGAGAGAGAGAGAGAGAGAGAAGGGGGCAGTGAGGAGGAGGGAGGAGGGCAAAGTGGAAAGAGCAGGAAGAGAAGCTTTCAAGATTTGTGTTCAGGTTCAAGAAATTAACAATGTTTCCTAATTATCAACAATAATGAGCAGTGATGATAATCATATTTTTAAAAATAATAATAATAATAATAATAGAGAGAGAGAGAGAGAGGCGTTGGGTAGTTTTCAAATTGGGCACATTTCATCTCACTTTCTTCTCTTTCACTCTCTCTCTCTCTCCCCCCTTTGGACCAAATTCTCCCTCCCCTCTCAAATCAAAACGGTAAGTAAAGTCTCATAAGCACCATGGCCCCACCCCCCTCATAATTAATCACATTTCCTCACTTACCTTTCTCTACTAAATTAATTTATTTTCTTCCTTTCTCGTAATTTTTTTTTCAATTGAACGATGATGACTTTTTTATTGTCAATTTTATGCTACAATAGATTAAAAAAGAAAAATTCACGTGCTCGATAAATGTGACTGAAAAATGAACCGCACGTAATAACACGGGAGAAAAAAAAGGTAGGGATTAAAATTATAGCACCTAATTGCTCAAAAGGGTAGTTGTAGACATAAAGTGGTCATCAAAATTGATAATGATGTTTTTTAATAGAGGCTTATTTCGCTTTCCTCGGGGGTTTCGTGGATATGTTCCCACGTTTCTCGTTTCTTTGTTTCTTGGACTTCGTCTACCCCTTTTTTTAAATTTATTATTATTATTATTATTTGTTTTTTCTTGATTAAATAATGGAAAGTGGGAGCCACACGACAATCATCAGGATGCAGCTCCAAAAGCCTATGGATACCAAGCAGGTCCTCTTACACATTAAGGTTAAAACTAAACAATAACTCTTTTGGGTCTGGAGCCATATTCGGTCTCCGTTAGGTTTGACCTTGGTGGCATTTAGGTATGGCTCTTTCTGCTCTTTTATCCTTTATGCACAACATGACATAGTGACATTTTGACGGCTACCTCAATTCAACGTGGGACGGTACTCCAGCACCCCCTCGTGTAAAAGCCAATCACGAGCAGCGCGTGAAATTGAGCAGCGAAAATTTGGACGCACATCTACAAAAGAGATGACGTTGGTTCTGATTCCATAACGGGAGGTCCAAATTGAAAATTTTAGGTGAAAGATGAAGTGAAATCACATGAATATATATATATATATAAGAGCACTTAGGACCACCAAAACAAGCATCTCGAAGTTCGATGATCGCATGTGTCAATGCGATGGTCTCGATGAGTTTCTCCGAGGCTCTCCACCGACAAAAGATGTAATCAATTGTGCATTGAGAAAGGAAAAAAAAAAGGGCGAAATTTCGTAATTGCTAGTTAGAAAAACAAAATGAAAATTGAAATAACTTCTCACCACCGCCGCTCTTGTTTCTCCATTTAATTCGTTCACCGCAAGGACGAATTGTTTCTGTTTTGGCGGGGGGGAGGGCTTGACCGGTTCCATTGAAGGTATTTAATGAGAGTCCTCCACAACCCCAGGAAAACCGTGAATGAATGGCTTCAATGGCCAGAACACATGAAAAGGCATGCCCGTTGCTGCCACCAAACCGATGTCGGTGGTGGCGCCACCGTGGGACACCCCCTGACCATTTGAATTTCACATCGCCTACAGTTTTGCTCTTCCATCCACACGAACCCCAATATCGCAAATGCCAAACAATCAAGTACGAAGCATTTTGTTAATCGAAAGCTGTTCCGTGTTGAACCCATCTTATGAATTACATCGTGTGTAAAATCACCCTTATGTTCGACTTCATTCTCGAAAAAAGATGGAAATCTTGTCATTCCTTGATCTCGAAGGATCTTGATATGACGTTGTTTTCTCGTAAGTATTGGTTTGGAACGGGGCTCCGAGAGCAAAGCAATTCTTGAGGAAAATTCCTAAGCTTACTGTATGGACAGTTAGTTCAGTCTTAAATATTTAATCTGATCGATTTAGTTTTAAATATTTTGATAATTTACCAATTATGGTTGGATATCGCTAATGTGACACGGCTATGTTGGCGTAGTCTTTTTTTTTTTACTTTATATTATTTTTTTCATTTTTTCTTCTGCTAGTTGTCAAGCCACAAGCACGGGGTAGTGAGGGTTGCCCCTTACCCAAAGTTGGTGAGGCCGACCCTTGGCCTTTGGCAAGGAAAAAAAAAAAAATTGAAATTTGTCAATGACAGCGTTGTCTGGCAATGACACGTAGGATAGATAACATTCATGTCAATGCTTTTCAAGTCGAAATTGATCGGAAAGACTAAAACGGTAAACTATCAAAAGATTTAAGATTAATTTAATCAAATCAAAAGCTTTAGAACTAAATTGAAATCCGCACTTTCTCGGTAATTTTTTTTTCCAATTAGGAATGCAATTTAGGCTGGTCACGGCTGACTTCAGTCTTGGTGAAAGATTTTTGTTGGCACGTCGTTTTCATGGATAAATAAATTTGGTGAACAATTTTCAAATTTTATTGTTTTAAAGGTGAAGAAAATTAAAGAATTGGAGTGCCCCCGGTAAGAAGTACAGTTACCCGCCTTCTCTCAACCGAAAGAAGATTTTCAAAAATCTGACGAGGATGTCTTTTCTTTTTTTCCCATATAAATTACGGATATATAACAAGACAACAACAAAAAAAAAAGCTTAAACATGATAAGTTGTCATGTGGGCATTGTAGAACGGCATCATGTTCGCCCTACGCCCTCTTATTCAAATTTTAATGAGAGGTTGGATCTAACTGCTATATAGCTGCCAAATTTGGGAAATGCAAAAGGACCCTCCTCAAATTTACCACATTATAGGGTAATACGACGGCGTTAGTTTCAAAAAAAGTATTGATTTTTATTTAAAGCGAAGAAGTTACCGTTGCAAAGTACTATAAAAGCTAAAAGAGCAGCAGCAGCGGCAGTTGAAGAAGAAGAAGAAGAAGACGAAAAGCTGATATAAAGGGTCAACAGAAATATCAAAGTAGGTGGAACATGATTTGCTCCTCCTTTTTTTTTCCCCTTCTATGCGAGCATCATCACTAACTCGAACCACAGAGGCCTGCGTTGACTATCGTTTAATCAAATGCCAATTGTTCCCCTTCTTACCTTTTTGGGGTAGGGGATCTGATTTTGAGTTTGGCTAATGTCCTCCGGTGGATCCATTTTGTTTCTCCCGGGCTGTCGTTTCCGTCGCGAAACTACCTTCTCGACCGTCAATTCTCACTACTCGAGAAGTACGAGAGGACAATCTTTGAGAGACATCATGGAATGTTCTCACATGAGACTAGGATGGGATGTAGACTGTTTTTTTTTTTACTCTCTTCAAAGCAAACTCCAAGAACATCATCAGCTTTACATTGCAGGCCTCTTGTAGACCCTAAAAGCTCACACCGCGGGAGGCGGGATGTGAAGGGCCGACGGCATGTCGCTCTAAGCATCAAACGCGCGGCCAAGAAGCATTCGGAGGTGATGTGAGATGATGATCTTAAGTGGGTATATGAAAGAAAGCTTGTGCCGAATAGCTACAGAGCCGGAGAAGTGTTTCGTCTAAACTTGCACGCACCAAGAACACTGGCTCGACTTTGTTTCATCAAAATCACGTATTCAAATCTTGAGGCTAGTATAGGCATTCTCAGCTGCATTCACTGGGTTCTCAACATCTTCACATGCCGAAGCACCTTATTGCCCAAACCTGTCTGGGTAAAATGGTACAGACAACAGATCAAACAGATCTCGACTCTTTTGTATTCCAAAAATTGAGCGGTGAACAGATCCAAAGCTATTTCAGAAAGCAAGAAACAAAAAAGTTAGTGCACCTTCAGGGAACTTTTTTCTAGAGGTTTGTGAGGGCGTGGACAAGATTGAAGTAAATCGAGACTTTCAAGGAAAACAAGAAGAGGATACAAGCTGAGTGGTGGGGAAGTACTTGAGAGAGGGAAAATGGTTTTCCGTATCGGTCGGTCGACAACCCCAAATTCTGGAGATTAGCGTCTTGGTTAGTCCCTTTCCTTTGTTTAACTGCGGCATTCCTTGACAGGGGTAGTGCCAGAGTTCAGTACCAGATTTCTTTTATGAGCAGACAATTTTAGTTATTTCCTCCTATACCACCCAAACGTTCTGTGATTAAAGCCGTCGAGCATTCATCAGTTTCCTTAAGTAAGAACATGCTTTATACACCGGTCAGCCAAAAATTTCCCGACAATAACAACAAAAAAGGGATCGACGGGCAGGGCTGCCAGTAATCAAAGTAGAAGCACGATTGCCACATTTTACTTTGGCAAGAATTTGCTTTCTAGTCACCAAGGCATTAAAAAAAATCACGCCGTACAGAGAAAGGAAGACAAGTAGAAGCACGATTGCCGACACATTTTACTTTTGGCAAGAATTTGCTTTCTAGTCACCAAGGCATTAAAAAAATCACGCCCTACAGAGAAAGGAAGAGTGCAGAAGGTCCTTTCGTGAGAGAAGTAACGAAAGTTATGCTCTTGAAGTGAAATGCTGGTGCAGAGCAAATACAAAAATGCCCATGATAGTGCTACCGTGCAAAGCCAAATGGAGCGACGCATTGATTCCATACGTAGCAGACTTACTGCTGCTAAGGAAGTTCCTCAAATATTCAGCAAATTTATCAGAAAGGAGAAGTTTGCTTGAGAGTGGAAGACAGCAGGTATGTGCCCAAAAAAAAAAAACGGTAATAGCTCAATCCTGATCTGAGAACAGTTTCTTTCTCTGCCTGTGGCCCTGTGGGTGCATGAGTTGTGTGCATCTATGAGACTACTGCGAGTCTGTCCTCAAGATGACAGAAATAGGTTACCAAACACGAGAATTACCACATTTTCATAAGTGAACAGCAGTATTTAGTGAAGACATATGTGTATAGAAGGCCAGTCCAGTCTGATAATCTCCTTAATGCACCTAATAAAGCTCATACATGACTAAACCATCTAACAAGAATGAATTTGGAATGAGTTGGAGCTCAAACAGAAACGCCAATGATACATGAAAGGCAAATCATGAGGTAGATTTGGCTATTTATTGCAGCATGATAACTCGTATATGGGAATACAGATTGCCTCCTAAAGAAAGCAAGAACCAAATACATTTGTGAGAATGGCAACTCAGGAAACAACATTATGGACCGATCAACCTCAAGAGGGTGAAGAAAACAACCTCTCATTCTTAACCAGTGATTGAGCAGTCTCACCAAACAAAAAGCCAAACTTCATTCAACAAGAATTAACCACAAATCTGGCAAAGCATTCTGCACCAAGGATAACACTATCTAAATATGCTCCTCTGTTGAACACATTATATCTAACAGGAAATGGAGTAGTGTCTCTATAAATTTTCTGCTATAAAATTAACATTGTCATTGAAAGGGCGCAACGGTCCCTCGATCAAGGGGGCAGTTTGCTAATAAGTGCATTTTCATCAAGAACATTTGAAAGTTGAGGAGGCAACCCTCCATAAGATCACATGGAATATTCATGAATTGGCTAACCTTATCAGTAGTGAATCGAACAGCACTAGAAGGAATTATATGATGTTGATGCGCACCAGAACAAAGTCGTTGGAAATATTAAATGACTTCACTGAGGAAGAAAATCCAGTCTCCAAAACTCAATTAGCATCCAGACTTCTTCACTCATGAAGCACATAATAGCACCACAAAACTCTCACTACCACTTAAAAGTTACAGTCTCATAGAGTAGTGGTAATGGCAAACAAGATCATTGATTAACAAGATAATGAAGTGTAAAAAAACACAGGTAAACAGATGCGGAGACGGATTTTACAGGCTCAAATGTGGGACAAATCGATTTTCCCCACTTAGTTTTGCGCTAATACTAGTCTAGTTTCATTTGCAAGATTTTTTCGAGTACCCCATGAAATTCCTATAGGAGATACTTTAACAAGCTACTGTTGAACCTTCTATCAAGTTTGTCCCCATGCACACTAGAAGTACTTCACTAAATGTAGAACATAATCGCTAACGCGTAACCTCATCCTATATAATAAACATCTAACACATCTTTAAGTACTTTAATCCCCCCTCTACTGACAACCCACAACCCCCCGCCTCCCCCCCAAAAAAAAAAAAAACTGTAGATCTGACCCAGCATTGATGTTTCCTTTCCACCTATACATTGCCACAAGCAGGAAGCAGAGTCTTTTTTTTTAATTTCAAATTATCACAAAATGAGAGAAAATCAGTTATTTGGGCCGGAGGATTAACATGGCGAACTGCTAGTTTTGGATACAAGATATCCACCTGGTCACCGTGACGCATTTGCCCAATTGGCATGTACTGAAGAAATCGCAGTTGGTTTATTGGATCTTTAACAATTCATGGGCAAGCATGTTGCGGGGAAGGGGGGGGGGGGGGTTGAAGCCCATTTTATGAAATCTACGAGGGATCCCCCAACTATTTTGTAAAAAGAACACTCTTTTCCTTTGTGAATTCTATAATTAACATAAGAAACAACTTTCGTCATAACAACTATATTTAATAAGGCAAAACATGCCCAACAATTCAAGCTTCATGAGTAGATGGCTTGTTAAAACAGCAGTCACTCTTCAAATCATCTCAGACATTGGCAAAGTAAAGAGAGAGAAGAAAGGAATATATTTGTAATACGCATATAGTTTCCTACTGTCATCCATCTATGAAAGTTTTCACTCAATGCTTATACAAGTACTGAAAAGGGATAAACCTTGTAACAAGATTCAGCTCACATTGAAGAAGTTCTAATTCTCCAGCCAATTGCAGTGATGTGGAGTGTGGATCCTTAGATAATGAAGTGCATTAGAATATTCAGGAGTGAAGTGACAAGTCAATATCAACAGGACATATCCTATTTATTCTGACAAACAAAAACTCTCCGTGACACCATTAAAACATTCTTGTGTCAAAGAAGTATTCATATTCTCTGTCATTATGGACAACATTAATTATCACCAGTTCAAATCCAGTCACTCAGTCCAAATATCAATGGTCTTGATAGCAAGACCAGACCAGGTTGAGCCAAAGATATTCTTACATTCCATTGTTACGGGTCACATCGCGTGTAAGCAAGAATGCAGAGCGTATGAACACTGTGCCCAAATTGAATCCTCGAGGAACAAGCAAACTGCCCCTCAGGAGGAGGCAAAAACAGCACTTTTTCGTAGTATCGAGTTCGACGGCCCTAAGAATAGAGAACAACAGTAGAACAAACAACCATCCACGTCAACCGCCCACAAGCACTACGCTAGAAAAAAGTATGTATGAATATAGAAACAGAGATTAGAAACGGGAGAGATTAATTTGCTTTTTGTATGGGGAAGCAATACACAATGCTGAAGCGCTTACACACTGATCGAACTCATCATCATATCACACGGAGATCAATCAAACATACTCGAACTCATCCTCCTTAAGATGCGCAAAGAAACTTGACAGGTCCACGGCCTTCAATTTCCTTAACGAACTGCACCTTAAAAGGAAGTTAGCCGAAATGCGCTTACTTTAAAGTACGCGACGTACTGCTTCAGCTCGCCTTCCATACCGGTCAAGTCCACCTCCGGCACGCGCGGCACGTGGTACACCTTCAGCGGCACTTTTACCCTAACTCTCGCTCCAATCCTCGCCGAATCGCCGTCCCGAACCATCTCCTTCACCGACACCGAGGGAGAATCGCTCTCCGCCGACGACGAAGAGGAGGAGGAGGAGGAGGACGGCTTCGAGTCCGATTTCAGCGCGACCTCGCACGAGACCTTCCACTTCCTCGTCCGCGAGGTGTTTACGGCGATGTTCGCCGCCGTCCACGGGAGGGACGAGAGGCGGAGAGAGGCACGAGCCGATTTGATCGAGTCCGAGGGAGACAAGGAGGAGGAAATGACCTGTGCGTGGGGGCGATGGATAGCCGCTGCTGCGACCGCGGCGGTCCCAGCGGTCGCCGGCGATAGTAGAGCATGTTCGCGGCCGTCGCCGTGCGGTATCGGAACGCGGTGTCTAGTGAACCGAAGAAGAAGAAAGAAGACGAGGAGGAGGAGAAGGGAGGAATGAGAAGGCACAGTCCTTCGCAAATCTATCGAGCGGTGGGCGAGTGATTCTGGTGAATAGCCATTTTGTTAGAACTACGAAAAGCATTAAAATAAAATAAAATGAAAAGAGAAAATAAAAAAGAAAGAATTACACCAATTTCTCTAACCGATATAAACCGACATTTATTGGACATGAGTAAATTCCTTAAACTGCTTCATCTGAACTCTAAGAAGTTAAATTCGGAGGCATTTATTGGAATAAAGGGGAGATAATATTTTCTCTCAACTTAAAAGTTAAAATGAAGAAGGTATACTCTACATCATTTTCGAATGGTTACCGCCAAATAAGATCGTATAATAGCATCTCACGTCCGGAGTGATTATTGAAACTTTGGCTCCCTCCGCATCATCGATTGTGCTTCGCACATTGTCTTGAATTGACTTAACAGCAAGTATCCTTAGTTTAAGACACTGTGCAAAACAATTGACATTTATGATTTTCGCCTTCACCAAACTATAAAAGGCCATGCTCTTTTTATTTCTCCATTTTTATTTTTTTATACTAA
Source organism: Psidium friedrichsthalianum (assembly GCA_019149425.1). Taxonomy (NCBI): domain Eukaryota; kingdom Viridiplantae; phylum Streptophyta; class Magnoliopsida; order Myrtales; family Myrtaceae; genus Psidium; species Psidium friedrichsthalianum. Next base: position 17,914 of record JAGVVM010000064.1, read on the forward strand.
CATTTAATTTCACTATTTCTCAACCTAAGCTAATTTGCGATCATGTAGTACATTTCGCAATTTTTTACAAGTTAAGATTCCATCCATTTCGCAAACTAAATGGAATTTTAGAAAAAGCGTGGAGTTCGTGACGAAGGTGGGCACTAAACATTATCAGCCTAGAGTAGATTTTCATTTTTCTTCCATAAATGACAAAAAACAGATACTTGTCATTTGAGTGGGGCAAAGGGACTGACACGTGGCACAAGAGCGTGTGGCTGCAGGTGAAATGGGGGAGAGCGGGGCCGCGATTCTGCTCAACCATTTTGGATTTGGATAAAACGCAGGAGCGCGACGCGGCCGGCGATCCTTCCCCACAAAACGCGAACCGGAAAATATCTCCACACCGTTGGCCCCAAGAGGAAGTTCAAAAAATCAAGTACATGGAAATAGATTGACTAAAAGTATGTTCGGCAACGATTCTGATTTTTGATTTTGTTCTTTGAAACAAAAAAGGAAGAGAAATATATTTGGTAACGTAAATAATTCTGATTCTCATTCAGTTTTTGAAAATAATTTTGGAGTAAAAACAAGAATAAAAAAATTGATTTTTAAAAAGGATCACTTTTGAGAATCATAAAAAAAAAATCTCAATTCTTTTAAAAAGATTAAATCCACATGGGCTTCTAAATTTCAAAAATTAAATAACATTTAAAATTTTACCCAAAAAATAATTTTTTAAAATTCAATTAAACAAAAAATTTAAAAAATTTTAAAAGGGGGTAAAGTAAATTTTTAAAAAATTTTAAAATAAATTTGGGGAAATTAATTTTTTTAAAAAGATGAAAAATTTTTAAAAAGAATTCTCGCTACTTGGTTGTTCGCGAGAATAGAAATTTTGTGTAATTATCAAACGCATTCTAATTCTCTAAAAAAAATCCATGTAACAAAATAAAAAAATATGATTCTAATCAAAATAACTTTTTTGAATTAGAATCGTTGCCAAACAAGCCTTAAATAACTAACTAACTAAAATAATAGTGCCTTCATTACTTTTCTTCGACTTTTTCCCAGAACATATTAATAAGGCAAAAGGATACCTGGAGTGTCAATATTTGTATACAATACTTACTTTTGGTGCTACTATTTTTTTAATCACTTAAGTATTAAATCAAAAAAACAAAACGATCACTTTAGTACCAACGATGAAAAATTTCGGCCAAAATATATACATGACATTTTTATTTAAAACGTTTTAGTGCCGTGCCAATTATAAGTCCATGTGGCAATTTTTTTTAAAAAAAATTAGTGCATGTGGAAATTTTATTTTTTAAAAAGGTCCATGTGGCAATTTTTATTCAAAAATTCATTCTTAAACCTAAAAATAAGTTTTAAAAAATAAAATTAAAAATTAAAAAAAATTCAAATGGCAAGGAGAGGGCTGGTCAACGAGGGTCGCCTCGCCGAGCGCCAGCGAGGGTTGTCGACCCTTGTTCAAGCTTGGCCATGGGCCACCACTGCTGGGGTAAGCTTGGGCATGGGCTGTGCAAGCTTTAGTCGCTGCCAGCTTTTCTTTAATTTTTTTACTTTTTTTTTTGTTATTTAGTTATTTTTAGCTTAATTTCTAATTTCTAATTTCTATTCAGTATAAATTAGGGAGTAAATTTTGATGTTTTTGCATATAACAGTGATGGAGATTTCATCATAGCTTTTTTTATACAAATGCTGAAGTCCTCATGCTTTTTTATCCAATTTTTTTTAATTTTTAATTTTTTTAATTTTTTTAGCTTTTAGCTTATTTTCAATTTTTTAAAAAATTAGGTGGAATTTTTTTATTAATTTTTTTAAAAAAATTAGGGACTAGGATCCTTTGATGAGCCATTAGATGCCATGTAAGATTTTGGTGATGATTAATGGACTTGGCATTCAAATAATCATTTTTTAAAGAAATTAACACTTAAGTGATAAAAAAAAATATTTATACCAAGTGGGCACCATACATAAATATTGGCACTCAATATATCATTTTGCCTAATTAATAATACTTGAATGAATGATATGAGATATCAATGACACGAACGGTTCGACGCCACGACTAACTTCACGGACAGCGAGGGGGCATCATATATTCATACTTTCCTTCCATTCCACCCCCAATCTTAAGATTGTAGTTGACATTCTCAAAATGTTGATATTGTGTTGGGATTCCGACATAACTATCTTGGTGAGCAGTAGGCGATACGATGGCATCCCCTTCGGCAATTTGACAGTGAGTAATTGCATCCGCTTTCTGCTCGGCTTTGAGTCTTCTCCTTCAGTCACAATGTCTTTGCTAGGCTCATAAGGACTAGTTGCTGCGGCACAAACCAGAAGTAGACATATAAAAATGGGTCGTATTAACCAATTTTTAACCTATATACAATGGGCTGAATTGTTATAAGGGTTAATATATATTCAATAAATGAGTCATAAATGGGTTTAACTATAATATATATGTTAAATGGGTAGTAAATTGATTTATAAAATACTTAAACCCAATCCAAATCTATGACTCTTTTTTCATTCTTTCTCGCCCTCACTTGATTTCATGTTCACTCGCTCTGCATTCTCACCTCAGTTTGGGTATGAGTTTTAAGCTAGATAAAATATGAAAATGTTTTATGAATATGTATGGGGTCTAGTATGAGTTGAGTTGAGTCGGGGTGGATTTGAGGCACTAGATTTGCATTGTATGAAAATAGGTTAAAACAGGTTAAGTATGTCTATTTGGATCAAAATTTGACGTGATCCAAACTCGAACAAGCCCCCTTGTTTGACGGGCTAGACATAAGAAAGCGGAAATTGTAGCAATGTAAATAAAATTGAACGGGAATTTATTTTATAACAGTGTCATGCTTATAGTTTTTTGGGCCAATCATTACTATGCTAATAGTCTGTTTGGGCCATAAAAGAATAATAATTATTTAAAATTATTGCGAGGTCCACAAATTTAAGAATTTATGCCTCACATACTATTATTCTCATACTATTATTCTCACAGTGATTCAAAGACTATATATTAGTAAAGTCTCAAATGAACTAATGAAACTTGTGATTGACCCAACTGGTTTTTTAGTTTTGAATTACACATGTCACGAACTCATCCTTTTCGAACACTCATTCTGCAAAAAATTACATGATACAGAGAATTGCTAATTCAAATAGGATCACAACTCTTGGCCTGAACGGGGGCATGTTTGACTTCGCAGAAGGGAAATGCTTAGGGGTGAGCCGTTCCAGGTTCCGGACAGGTTCCGCCTGAAACCTAGAACCTATCCACGAGTACAGGTTTCTCGTTTTTTAGAACCTAGAACCTACCCTGTATATCTTGGAACCTGAAACCTACCTTATTACAGGTTCCAGGGTACGGTTCCAGGGTACCTGGGAACCTACCAATTTCACTAAGAACACTTACAAAAAAAAGCTCTAACATCCACATAATCATGTTTGGGAAAATCTCATCATCCCAAATACTAGTAAGCATAATCGAACACTATTTTGACCAAAAAATAATAATAATAATCGAACACTACCAGCTTCAAAAAATTACATCGCCAAGCATAGACAAAGCGCTACTTAGAGACAAAAAGAATCACTGTCCCACATGATTGGAAATGCTGCTGCACTTCCTCAGGAGTACATGAGCAGTCCACCTGCAAAAGAAGATATTGCCAGATGTAAGCTAAGCCTCAGCTTTTCAAGCAATATGTGGATCAAATAACCAAATAGCCAGGTTAATTTGCATAAGTTCAGAAATATTAATAGACAAAACATACTGCTCCATTACTGAATCAGAGGCCAGTGAAACCAATTTGAACTTCTAAACGAGTTCCAGACAAGCTTATTAGGAGCAAACAAATACTACTTAAACGTATCCATGATGGATAGTTGGTAATTAATTGATATACAAAATGGATGAATAGAGACAAATGTAAAGCTGAAACATCTCCGTTAGTTGATTTAGGTGTATTAACAGTTTCCTCTTTATTCTTTCAAGCAGTAATATGAACATATAACATTTGACAACACCAAAGGATCTGCTCAATTGATAGTTTTTTGGGTAAGGCCCTTCATTATAGTTCTTAAAGTAGAATAAAAGAAGGTAGATAGCGATCTCAACATCAGGGAAGGCAAGCCGTAGGCCCTTAAGTAGTAAATGTAAACATATGTGCTAACAACAAAATTCAAACGATGCAAACAATAACAATCAATAAGAAGAGCTGACATTGCCGACAGAGACTGGTTGAGAATCAATTTCTTCTTTATTTGCTTAACTTGCAGCTGCATTAGTAGGATCTAGTTGCAAAAGAAAGAAATAAGATCCAAAAATACATTTTACAAGTACAATAACCAGTACAAAAATCATCATAGTAGAATACTAACAAAGATGAAAAATCAACGCTTATGTTACTCAACCCAAGCGCAGGCAACTTATCCCATCAGAATTTATTAAGTTGCTTTAACACTAGTAAAAGCAAGATAAAGTTGGTGGTATGCCTACCTTTGTGGTGGAGTTTAGTATAACAAAGATCTAAGCTTAGGCTTGTTGGTCTCTATCAGTAAAAGGCATCAAGAGAGACATGCCATATCCAAATTTCGAAAGCCCTGTTGCACAGATCAATCAAGTCACTAAACCTCATCTCCAATATGAGGTAGAAGCAAGAAATCAAAAACATGAAATGCAAAAAAAAAAAAAAAACAGAAATTGGATGAAGGCAAGAAATTACTGGTCAAAAGCGACTTCAAGTTCAGGGTCCTTTTCCTGCTTTTTCAACGGATTAATTTCCTCTGCTCTGCCTAAATCTTCAGATTTCTGCATAAATGAAACAGTCGATGGCAGAGGCATCACTTTCAGCCTTTCACTTGTTAAAGTATGCTTGATATGCTAACGAAGGATACATGATGACACTAGAATAAGAAAAGAGAGAATAGAAGGCATTGCATATTAACAAAATCAAAACATAATCAATAGCTTTCACTTCAGTGCTAATCTATGCCACCTATTGTCGTAGATCCCACCCCTTCCCACACTCCACTCTTCCCCATCTCCTCGCTCTCAAAGCCCTCCATGCCAATGTCCCAAAAGTCTCCACCATTTGCATCTTGTAGCAGAGAACATGAAGCAAAAATTTGCCTGAAGAAGCTAGTCATGGCCAAACTTCCCCATTTCGCTGGGAAAAATCTCAATTCCGTAAAAGAGAACTTCAGAGACCTAGAACCATCTTGATATGACACGGTTTTGATGCTTTGATTAGTAGGAGAGTTTAAAGACTTAAGGTGGTTATAGAGAGGCCTTGTTTTCACGTTCCGCTTAATACCCTCTGCCTTCCTTCGCTGCTTGGAGCAACAATTCCGGCTTGCAAGTATTACATGGAGTAAGTTATGCATATATTCCGAACACTAAGAAGCATACACAGATAGGATTAGAGCACCGGCCTCAGCCACTCACCTGTGAAGGCCGCGACCCCACCCAATTAGAAGGGAGGGTTAGTGACCCTCGTCGCCGAGCAAAGGCGGTAAGAGCCGCGACCTTGCTTCGAATTGACAGCCTTGAGGGTGGGGGACAGCCAACCCCATCACCATCATCAACAGGAAGTAGTGACGAGAGAGAGGATGGGTATACTCACCTATGGCTTCACAATAAATGGCGGATTTCACAGGACTGGAAGGAAGGAGACGAGGATTGGAAAAATGAGAGAGGATAGTGGAGACCGTCGGGCTTGGTTGGTGTGTGGCGTCAGAAGAGAAACTAAAATAGAAAGTAAAAGTGAGAGAGAAAGTAGAAAAATTAGGTTTCTAAAAATTTGGTTCCGGTTTCGGTTCCCGGTAATCGAGAATCGGGAACCGGAACCGGCGGTTCTTTAAAATATAGAACCGGGAACCGGATCCTAATTTGTTAGAACCTGGAACCGAACCGGAACCACAGGTTCGGTTCTTCGGTTCCCGATTCTACCCTAGAACCATGCTCACCCCTAGAAATGCTTCTTCACCGTGCGAAAGAATCGAGCGGCAGCTGATCTTTTTGCAGGCTCTGGTCAGAGCATTAGCAGGGCTCTGCTCAGAATTCACGCGGGTTCGACTCTATTTTCCCTTAGTCACAGCGTTCGGCTAGGAACAGCTTGAACGTCATCAGCACCCCGATTGCCTCGACCACGTTCAAGATGAAGAAGACTATGTGGTCGCTTGTGGATAGGCATGGGGGTCCATTAAAGTCACCATATTTTATTTTAGCAGATGACAACAGACGAGCTAGCCATGGTAATACAAAGAAAGTTAGAACCACGATCGCATAATCAGAAAAAAGTCGATTTACTTGAGATCAAGGCCGCGTCCTGACACTTCTGTGCCAAAGAGAATTTGCTAAAAATTTTGAGTCCATGGATCAGAATGTTAATCAAGTCTACTCTTTAAGCATGCAGCAGTAATTGATTGATTTCACTGATGAGTTCCATGATCAACTGCTTGGATTTTCCCGTCATCGTGATTAAACGAAGGCCGGCCACTATTTCTCGGAACTTACATTATGCCTCCTCTAGCTGGACCAGTCGCTTTGAAACGAGACATGGCTATCATCGCGATTCCATTAGCAGCTCCTCTTTGATCTTGGTCTTGCAATTTTAGATTTGTGCTCATGCCAAGTCCTAACAAGAAAGATACATGTTCGAGGATGTTAATGAAAATCAAGCTCGTCTAGGATGATCATGAGAAACTTACCACGGCTTTGTTTTGAAGAAGGAACAAGCTGGTGACGATGGAAATTTTTCGACATGCAAAATTCAACAGTTAGAATTGTTGGGATATTGGTATCCCAAAACCCATAGAATGTGAATGAGAAGTGTGGTTGAGGCAATCCCACATTGAATAGAAGAGATAATGAAAATCGGTTTAAATAGATGAGCCTCTCTAATGGGTTTAGGCCTCAAGGGGCACCCCACTTTTGTGGAGGAGAGAGGACCTACACAAAATTGGGTCAGTCCACGGGTGCGTAGGCTGCTACCGTCGCTATGAACGCAATTTTTCGATTTGTCTTGACGATGGTGGGGAGGTGAAGTTTCACGTTTCTCTTGATCATCAATATCGACCTGTTGTAACTCCAGAGGGGTTGAAATTTGTGCAAACCCTCGAGAAAAGCTAGGGTTTCCTCCTCCTTCCCCATCCCTAGGAAAAAGCAGCCACCAAGCTTGTCTTTAAGGGAGGAGAGGGACCTTTTCCTCTTTCTCCATCCCTCCCCCTTTTCTTACTTGTTTACCTCTTTCTCCTTTGAAGCTTTCAATTTGGGTGGGTAAATAAATTTCTGCAGCTGATTTTGAGTGAACGTGAATATCAATTCGGCCATCTATCCAGTGGACAGTGGAAAATGATGTTTGTGACATGGCTCCATAATCTCTCTGCAGATTAGGCAACTCCTTTTTCCCGATTTAGATTTCGATCAAGATTTGGGGTTTTACTCTCTCAAATTAGATCTAGATATAGATTTAGGAGTTCCCTATAAGTATTTGATTTATGTTCTTTCAACATATTGATGTTAGTGTTTTTACATAGTAATGGTGATGAGGACGTTGTACCTAGACGCGCACTGGAAACCGTTGTAAGTGGAGTGAGAGATCTCGTCGTGTGCCCATCACTAAATCTTGTGATCGGCCACCAATGCTTTACGGTGACAGATTTGTTCTAGAGATATAAGAGTATGTTGTTGGCTACAGATTGTGCTTTGTTTGTTTTATGGCTTTCATTTTGTTTGCAGTTATTTGGAATTTGCTTCGATTCAAAAGATGTAACTCTCAACTATTATTATGATATATGAATGACATCTTTCTTTCAAAAAAAAAAAAACTCCTAAGGAATATCAGCCATTTCGTTGGATCATGTGAATGTTACATGAGGTCCGCATGATTCAACGATCGAGATTCACTGAAGGTTCAAGTGTTCCCTAAAATCCAAGAATTTTTCTGCATTTGGATTGCATGGTTCGTCGCTTTGCGGACAATAGAGTTTGTTGCGAGCTAAGTAACACTGACACGCGACACGTTATTTTTTGAAAAAATAAAGAATTTGACACGTTAGAACATGTTGTATATTCAATATATTTTTTATTTGTGCATGATAAATTATCATTTTTATTAAAAAAATTTAAAAGTAAAAACAAATGGACCAAAAATATAATAATGTAAAAACAGAAATTAAATTGCCATTAGTGCTCTTTTTTATGGTAGGTGTGGCCTGTTGGAGCTTTGGAGGTCGTATGTTTAAATCACGCTTTCATTCAATAGCTTAAGCTTTTAGAACAGTTGGCAATAATCCTACAAAATTAAAGACGTACAAAGTCTATTGGCCCAATGATGTTTCCACAAATTGGATTAACGATAGTGGCGCCTCTGTACATATGACAAGGCAGCTTTTCCTTCTAAATCCATCCAGAAATATCACAGATGCATATCCTATACTAACTCAAAAGTTAATTCTAGGCCTGAACTTGATCTAGATTTTTGTCTGTTTAATTGTCAAGGAAATGCCCAAACTTAATTCTTTCTGTTTATTGCAGCTACAAATGAAAACTTTACTTTCAGTCCAGAATGGTGGAGAGATTCCTCTGACAGTGAACATCACTTGGTTACCGCTAATATCTCTCTCGGCAAGGTCGAGCTGCCTGACCAACAATGGAAGACGGTAAGCTCCAGCGGCTTTCGCATTATCATCTTGCAGAGTTTCATGTCAATTGCACGTGGTGTTAACATTAGTTAAAGAAGCCACGTAATATTTTTTGGCAAATTTTATCGTCGGAGACACTTACGTAATAGTTTTTTTTCTTCTTTTGATTCAGCACTGAAGTACTCCGACGAAAAATTTTGACACTAAAAGTGAGTATTGTACCAATCTTTAGCACTTCTAGTTTCTGTATCCCTAAAATTAAGTAACAAAACAGTAGGACTAAGTTTGATCGGCAGGCAGGCAGTGTTGGTATGTCAAACCTAAACTTTCATATAGGCTCGATGTTGTGGCATCTTCCTTTATAATGATAAGGCTGGCAAGCCCATTGGTCCACACAGTTGTCCACGTACCAATAAAAGATTCAGCAGCTATATCAAAAAAAAATCATGGGATGATTTATGAATTTTAGTCAATCTCCGGTAATTAGCACTCATTTTCATTAGTACCAGCCAACTGAATCCAATCCTATTTTTGTGTATTACTTATTTCATTTCAATGAGTGAATTTCAAGTTCAACCAACGTATGACATAAAATTGGTAATATTATCTTTATACAATGACCGTGCCAAAGGAGGAATTTCTTCCCTGAGTCGCTCAAATTGTGCTTCAGGTCTGGAGGGCCCGACACGCCTTTACACGGCGATCTTACGATCATGGGATCTATGGACTGTGAAAGAATCTAATAACAGCTGATCTTACGCAAGCTCTGCCCTGACTTTTAGCAGCGCCACTGCTTAGAATTCACGCGGGTTCAACTCTGTTTTTGTTTCGTCGTGGCGCTCGACAAGGAACGGCTTGAACGTCATCAGCACCCCGATCGCCACGATCGCATTCAGGATGAAGAAGATCATCTGGTTACCTGGACATTAGGCACAGGGGTCGTTAAAGTTCCTCAGTCAGCTGAGGGCTCAAGCACAGTCTATCATGAATGTGTGCATACACGCGTCTTTGGCAGATAACAACAGATGAGTTAGTCATGATTATACAAAGAAGGCCAGAGCCGTCATCTTGGAATTGGAAAAAGTTCGGTTTACCTGGGAGAAAGGCTGCATCCTGACGCTTCTGTGTCCAGGAGAATCTGCGAAAGATGATGCCCATGGATGAGAATACTAAGCAAACCTACCCTTTAAGCATGCAGAGTAGTCGTTTGCTCTCGGTAATGAGTTTAATATTATCGACTGCTAATTGTCCCATCGTAGTGATACCATGAAAGCCGACCAAAATTAAGTGAAACTCACATTGCGCCTCCTCCAGCTGGACCGGCCGCCTTGAAGATAGACACGGCGGTCATCGCAATTCCATTAGCAGCTCCTCTCTGATCTTGATCCTGCGATTTCATATTCAGACTTAAGCCAAACCTTCACAAGAAATATATGTATTCGAGAATGTTAACAAAGATCAGACACTTCGAAGATGATCATTAGATGCTTACAACGGCTTTGTTTTGCAGAAGGAACAAGCTGGTGAAGACGGAAAGCTTTCAACATGAAATAATCGACAGTTAGGATTAGGTACGAACAGAGGTTTCGCTTTTTCTCTTTTCTGCAGAGGGTAAAGCATACTCACAGAAAGAACATTCTTCGCAACTGATACGCAATTCAACACTATGGAGAGACTTAGCCCGGTCAGCATGGCTATAAAAGGGTAGCTCGACAACAGCGGTATCGATAAGACCTGCATTCACACATTCGTGCAAAGGAAACACGGGGGAGTATCATCATTTTATCAGATAGACCATGGATAGCAGCGAGACAAAAATGTTTTTCACCAGCACGCGCTCGAGTTCCAAGCTATGAGATGTCGAAAACCTACCCCACAAATGCGAGCTACCAAAATGGGGCCAAGTAGTCTGTCTAAGTATGGGTATAAACATGTTTGGAAGACGAGAAGGCCGGCACCTGGCAGCAGAATTCGGCAATCAGTGATCCTCGGCAAATATATTGAACGAGTACAGAGATGTGTTCAATGATAATAGACCACCATACTTCTAAGTTTCAAATAGGCAGACCTCATATCAGCAATACAGACTGCCACCTCTCGAAGTTTCATGCAAATTGCAGATTTAGCGACTTTCCTGGACGAATTTATCTTGACATACGAGGAAGAAACTGGAGTATATACCTGAGATGGACAGAACAGTTCCGACGTCTTCAGTCGTGTAGCTTAAACCCCCTAATCGCCTAGGGCTTACGGCCCACAGGGAGAAGATCTACAGAGAGCAAGTAGAACGGAAAGGCTAATGAGAGGATCGAATTCAAATACAAAATGAACTTATTTGGAAACCGGCATGGTATGCAGATGCCATATTCCGATGAACTACTTCAAACTAGGATAGAATTCCAAAGGGCAAGTCAAGATAAATTTCTCGTGACAGCCATTAAATCGTGACTAGCCAGAGGAATGTCTTGTGCCTGCTGCATTGCAGATTACTAGTTCGTGTTTGTCAACAAGAGAACAATTTTTCTCTTCAAGCAACTGTTAATGAAACACTCGGCAACATGAGAACTGCAATCCTTGCACTATGATATTAGAATATTAGAATAGAACTGAGAAGGCGTGGTAGAGAAGCGCGTGTTATTTTACATTACCTCAGAGTAAGCCATGTCGTGAAGCGAGAAGACGCAGTATGCCAGGATGGACGACATCAACGGCCAATTACGAAACAGAGCCTTTTTCGGAGCTTTCCCTTCGCCTTTTTGCGTCTTGCATTTCACACCAGATTCGAGGGATGCGGTCTCCACATCTTTGCCAGACTCATCAAGCTCGCTATTATCGTGGTGCATATGCAATGTTTCCTGCAATGAAACCAGATTTTTGGGCACTCAATAACGCGCAACAAGCAATTGCGAATACTTTCATAGATGAAGTCATGCAGTGTTAGGTTGCAAGTGGTAATGCTTCAAAAGCACGTATGGTAAAAAAGTGTTGCCAAAGTGTTCCAAGAACACTTTTGACAAATAGAAACACTTTTGGAACAGAAACAAGAAACAAAAAAAACTTCTTCTGTGTTCCGAAGCACTTTTTAGAAACACATTTGAAACATTTTTTAGAACAATTGGGAAACACTTTTGTTCTTAAACACTACTCTTTTATTCTTGTATGAGCAGCTCGTCCCTCCTCTCCTTCTGTGTTCCTCGACCAGTCCGACGCTGCCGCTGCTCTGGTGAGTTTTCGCGAGTTCCTCCTCTTCTTTTTCCTCTTCTCGACAACTGACCAGCACACAATACGACAAGCGAGCTCGTGTGAGCCCGCTCAAATCTGGGCAGGGCTTGGCCTCGCGTGGCGAGTGAGCGCAAGCCAAACCCTGCCATCATCGGCGAGCTTCGACCTCGGCCGACGATGGCAGGGCTCACTTGGGCAGCTCACGTGAATCGAACCCCACCATTGCCGGCCGAGCTTCTACCTCGGCTGGTGATGGCCGGCCTCAAGCTCGGCTGGCGATGGCAAGGGTCGGCCTCGTACTAATTGCGCAAGCACATTTATGTTCTTTTTTTTGTTCGGGAACAGAATTTTTTTGCAGTCACTAAACGCATTTCTGTTCCCAAAAATGGTTGCCGAAAACAAAAACAGAAAAATGTGTTTTTGCTCCAAAAGTTGTTTTGGGAATAGAAATATTACCATGTGCAGCCTTAATGTCCGATGAGGGGAGAGAAAAAAAAAACTAAATTTTTGCAATATCAAGAATGCGAAACATGAACTGGGTTTAGTGAAGTGCATACCGGAAGCCAGAAGGACGCGATAGAAACAACCAATGCGAAAAGCGAGATGGTGAGACAAGGCAAGAAGTAGGGAAATCTGCACCCAAATCAAGAATTCAAATGTTTAAAGCTTGTGAGGGATGATCACTTGGTAGGATCTGCAAAATTAATGTAGAAGAGAGCAACATCCACTCACTTTCCGAACACGGACTCTTAGAAAATATGGACGGGTACTTTTCCGCGGGCTGAAGTGAAAAAATACAGAACAACCAGGAACATCAGAGAGCATGAAAATGAGAAATGCAATTCCCGCATGGGTGTCCGAATTGTCATCGCTTTTGGAATCCTCGATTTATGCGTCGACATATGATAAATCAGAAGTACCTGCGCAAGATAACCCCCAGAGCTGGACCGATAATCAATCCTATCCCCCATGCCGTACTAACCTGATTCCAAAGTGTAACTCTTAGCTTTATCTGCTTGGCAGAAAAAACTAGGAATCTGTATTGAGAGCTCAAAGGTTTCCACAAGGGTCAGAGATCTTACCGTTGATATTCCTAGTGCTTGGTACTCCTCACGGAATATTTCACTTGCATAAGCCTGTTATGGAATTACTAAGGACATATATCAGAATGATAGCAAATTTGTGGAATAAATTAAGAAGGGATAGCTTATCCTCAAAATAACTCGTGGCACGACGTGTCTCAAAGTTCATAAGCGGTTTGATATCTTACCTTGATTGGTCCGAGCAAACCATTCAAACTTCCTAGAAGAAACCTCGTTGTAATGGCCATCCAAAAGTTCACACTTAGGCCGAAGAGTGTGTTGAAGATTACCCTAATATAAATCGAACCAGAACAGTTAAATTCATTGTAATTGTCCGAGAAATTTTTCATCACAGGGAACTGAAAATGAATGGTCATCTCGTACTAACACTGAGATTGTTCCCATAATTATGACTGGTTTTCGCCCATATCGATCCGCCACGACTCCCAGAAAATTGACGTCAAGGCTCTACCGAACAGGAACGAACAACCTTCCAGATTTCAAGGAGTTCGGTTAGTGAAAAGTGTAGTCAAAATCAAAACCAGGGAGTCTGCAATGAACAGAGATTAGCAAAAGGATAATCTCACCTACACAACCAGCATAATACCCGATGTCTTCCTCTCTTGCGGCGATATGGAAATCTCTAATCTGCCATTCAAAATTCAACAAACAAACAAAGATTCCTTGAGTAGATGAGGCTAAAATCATATGCTTCGACTCATTTCCGTAACTATCTACAGAAGATAGTAGTGGGACTTTCAATCGAGTTTAACCATCTTACGCGACCGCATGCCGGCAGCTAACTGTGATGCTTCAAAGTGAGATAAAACAATGTTCACTTCGCTCATACTTGTTCATTTGCAGCAAATGCAAATGAACTTGGGGGCTAATTGAACGAGAATAACAATCCTGAGCCTAGAGAGCCGATTTTCGAGAAAACAGTGCCCAAACTATACAGTTTAGGACAAAATATCTCTAGTGTAGACAGAACAGTTATGAAAGAACTTCAAAAAAGAAAAAGGAAAACCTAACATGTAAGAACTTACCATGAAGTAAAGGAATGGAAATAGAGATGATATTGGCAGTGCTGGAAACAGAAAAACAAGGCACTGTTTAGTGATATCATAAGTATAATTAGTGATAATTATGTGACTACGAGTACATCTAGTTAGTACATCTTTTCAAATCGGCAAATAACTTCCGATTACTGCTCGAATTAACGTCATAACTATATGAAATTTTACAAAGAGCAAGACATCATGTAAATTCGAGTCGTCCTTGTCTCCTGTCACTCGGTAAGTTCAGCGAACCCAGAAAGAAAAAGTAAAAAAAAAAAAAATCCAAAAGTCGAAAGAAAGCTTATGAACAGCAATAGTGCGCTATCCCTGCTCATTACCGTTGCAAAGCACGACGATCCAGATTGACACGAGCTCGCAGATCGGCAACCCTCTCCGCGATTCCTTAAGCTTCTCGACTCTGCAGCCTGGGCAACTCTCATAGTAATGCTTCTGCAACAACGCCTCCTTTCGTTCTTCCGCCGCCATTGCTGATAACCTCAACAGATAGAGCAGAACCGCGAAACTCAGCTCCTTGAACAAATGAAACAGAAACGCAGAAAATCTGTTTCAAGAGAGAATAATCACAAAGCGTCAGCGAACAGCGAATACTAGTGCCGAGAACATCACATAAGATTCTCCACTTCAAGGCATATTTCAAGAGCGAGTGAGAAGAGGCGCGAAAACGTTAAAGATGCTTCATGTTTAAAGCAGAAGCTGCCATAGATTGTAACTTGAGATCATTTCATGTAGAAGAAAGAGAGGTTCGAATCACATACCCTGAATGAGAAAAAGAAGTTGATCTTGTAATCTATGATTTGTGGGAGTGAAATCAAACTGGAGATTTGTGTGGTCGGCTTTGAAGGGAAGCCATTGGAAAACAATCGGTCTGGTGAAGTTGACCTTCCAAGTTTCATCATTGCACTCGTCAGATTTGTCTGGTTTAAGGGCATCTGATAAATTGCATAGGGACAAAAGGGTACATATGAATTGAAATCATCTGGATTTTGCTTGTCGCCATTAATGTCCAGCAACCTGCTCGAATTTTGGTTCGCAATTTATTTAGTCGGTCGAATAGTCCGTGACATTAAAAAGTGGTTTTTAACGGCACACTTGGGACCGGCAATTCTTCTATTCTAAAAATTCACATCTCACCATGAATTAATTTTTACCTTTAAAAAGAAAAGAAATTTTTTTAGCTTTCAAATGTCTTCAAAACTGATTTTGGCGAGAAAAAAATATTTCAAAAGGAGAAAAAAACATTAGATAACAAATGAATTAATACTTTAGAAATTACGTTATTGAAGGAAAATTTTTTTTTTTTTTTCAGAAGCATTCTTGGCAAATGACTTGGCATAACCGGATAAGCAGAAATCATTTAAATTTGAATCTATCATAGTTGTATAAATCAATTTATCAACTGATGTGACGAAGCAAGTGTCAAGCCCCGCAGTCGGATTGCGCATCCTACGAGAAAACGCGAGATACTCGGCCGCCATCGCCAATGAACATTTGAAATAATATCAGAGTGACGCTGGTACGACAAAAGGAAAGCAAGATGATCACGAGGGGCTGATTTATTTATGGGCTACGTGCAAAGAACACCAACGTTTGCCCCCATTGAACGTGCTATTGTAGGAGACGACATCGTTTGCAATCAAATATAGGACCGGTCATAATCTGACAAAAGAAAAGTCCAATTGAACTCTCACAGCTCTCAGAGGGAAAGTCTCTTTGGCTGAACTATTAGAATTGAGGTCGAAGGACGTACAGGATCAATTAGGACTCTTTCTTATGTCTTTATATATATATATATATTCTAATTAAAACTTTAACGATGAATTGAGTATTCTCGTTTATTAATTCTTTTTCCTTTTCTTTCATTTTGTAAGATTTTTTTACGGGGCTTTCGTGGGAGCCATTGGTGAGGTTAGAGATAATGGGAGTTTGCTTTTTCCAGAAACCGATCCCTAGTTTTCTAAAAATCTTGTTTCCCCTTATTTTGACGTTAGAAGAAAAAGAATATTTTTTCATCTTTTTGGAATCCTGTCGCTTCATATCATTTATATTGAGCTTTACGCGGGAAGTCTCTCAGTCTTCTTTCATTTTTTCGATTAGCTTTTTTCGATTGCTCATCTATCATATCTGCTCACTGCATGTGACGAACATAAATTGGTGACTTGACAATTTTTTTTTGCCTTCTAATCTTCGATCATGGGATTCGATTTATGTGGATGACATGTCAAGACGATAGGAGGAAATTGACTAGCCTAAAGTTTGATCGATGATCAAATGTGCTTGAGGTCGATCAAAATTGCATCATACCCGCCCTTTCGCGAAAGGAAAATTCCAAGACTGTGCACATATCGTTCCATCTTCTATGCGGGTACCCGTCCAGATGATTTTGCCAAGTCGTTCATAAATTAGTATACATCAACTTTCTTATGCTCGACAAAATTTTTTTGTTAGCCCTGTCTAGACATTAGATCCGAGCATTGAAAACTCTCATTCTCATTTCTTGATTAGTAAGATTCATAGTTTCTTGACCGATCAACTAAAAGGCAATCTCTTGACCCATTGCTAGAGGGCATTCCATGGTCGGATAGCATACCTATTGATGGTTAAAGGTTTATGAATGCTTGAAAGCCTGATTTGAGTTTGTTGCAGATTTCTTGACCACATACTATCTACGAGACCGGTATATACTAAATAACGAACCAAAATTTGAGTAGGTGGTTGGACTTTAATGGCGACAGAAAATCCAAATGATTTCAATTCGTGGAAAATGCTTGATACTGAAAGAAAGAAAGATAAAAAGAATAATATTTGTTCTCTTCATCTATGGTGTGTGAAACAATGTACAAAGAAGCCTTTATATAGCTTGAAAGGGGGAAAAAGCTTAGTGCTCTTCCTATGTGGGATCAATGGAAAGAAAAAAAGCCTACAAGCGTATACATTCTAACTATACATTCTAACACCCCCTCTCAAACTCAAGATAGATCAAAGAATGAGAGTTTGGAAAGAAAAATAGAAAGCATTGTGATGTAAGAGCCTTCGTAAAATAATGTGTAAGCTGATTCTCAGTGTCAACAAAGGGAAGAGAAATGGTGCAAGTTTAGAGATGATGACGAGTTATATGACAGTCGATCTCAATATGTTTGGTACGCTCATGAAAGACTGGATTCGCGCTAATATGGATGGCACTCTTGTGTCAAAATATAAAGGAGTGGGATCCGAAAGTGAAACACCCATGTCAGCAAATAAGCGTCAAAGCTAAACAATCTCGACAGTAGTGTCAGCTATAGCCGATACTCACTCTCTGTAGAGGATGTGAGTGAAATATATTGTTTCTTGCACACCAAGAAATGAGAGAATCGCCAAGAAAAATGCAATAGCCAGTGACAGACTTGCGATCAGTCACATTGGAAGCCTGTCGAAAAAGTTTAACATGATAGATTGTAAACTTGTGAAGACCTTATGTCTACAAGTTTCAAGTTATCAGTGATCCAATGTCCCAAGACTAAAGAGGAAGCTCAAGAGATGGCAACGGTTTCATATGCAAGTGTAGTTGGAACATTAATGTATGTCATAGTGTGTACTCGTCCGGATATAGCTCAAGCAGTAAGAGTGTTGAGCAGATATATGTTCAATCCGGGGAAGAGCATTGGATAGCTACAAAAAAGAGTGCTTCGTTATCTTCATGGTATATTTGATTTTGAGTTATATTATAAGGCATGAAAAGCTCAAAAGTACAGTAAGCATTAGAACTAAAGTGTTTTGTTGTTGCTGATTGGGGAGGTGACATTAATAGCAGAGATCAACCAATGATTATGCTATTTCCTTATTCGAGGGAACTGTGAGTTGGATGAGTAAGAGACAGAGTACGATTGCTTTATTTACTACTAAGATAGAGTACATGGTTCTTACTCATATTGCTAAGGAAGTGATCTGGATGCACATATTGTGTAAAGAGATTAGCTTTACACAAAGAGAAGTGAATATTGGGTGTGATAGCCAGAGTGCTATATTCTTGGCTAAGAATCCTGCATTTCATGGAAGAACAAAGCACATCGACATACAATATCACTTTATTCGAGAGAAAGTAGAACAGAAAGTTGTAGTGTTAAAAAAGTTGACATATAGGTGAATAGTATAGATTTTTTTTTACCAAAGCAGTGAGTGCAGAAAAGTTTGAATGGTGTACAACTATGTTAGGTCTAAAGAAGCGCGGGAAGTATTCATCAAGTGAGAGAATGTTGTGATGTGGTTTATACTGTCCTATGACAGGAAGCACGTGATTCTGCTTTACACTGAGCGAACGGATGTTGGGAGAGTTGCCCTGAGGGGGGGGGCTCAAGGGGCGGCCCCCTTAGACACCATAGGACTTTTACATTTAAGCCCATATTTTTTCTTTAAGCAATTTAGGCTCAGCTCATGAATAGCTGCTACTATATATATAATATATATAATATATATATAATATATATATTCTTTGTAATCAGAGGATGTAACGATAGGTATGAGGGTGCAAATTATAGTACAATTATCTACTAGATGTAACCCCAAATTATGGTGAATCAAATAAATCTCTTATCTCAATTTTCTTTCTCGCTTTATATTTTTACTTCGCTTGATTATGCGCCAAATCTTAACAACACGGAGGTAATGCAAAATGCCGCTCACTTATCCACCAAACCTTCTTTGTTGTTCTTGGTGCACTGTGCCAGACATTCTACAATCACGAGTGCAATGATTTCAGACCTCATGCTACCGAGTGCTTAATTCCGTTGCTCAAGAACAAAAATTGTTCATCTGTGGAAGAACACGAGCTAATAATCTGCAATGCAACGGTTGGTAGACATTCATTTGGCCAGTTATGATGTAGTGGTTGATGCGAGAAAATTCCTTAGCCTTGTTCTTTCTATCCTAGTTCGAAGTAGCTCATCACAACATGGCATAAGCATATCATGCCGCTTTCCAAATAGATTCATTTAGGTATTTAGCTAATCTCTTTGAATGTGATCCTTATGTTCGCCATTCCATGCTACTTTCTCTTTGCAGATCTTCTCGCTATGGGTCGTAAGCCCTAGGCAATTAGGGGGTTGCTAGTTGCTACCCAACCGAAGATGTCGAACTGTTTTGTCTGTCTCAGGTAGGTACTCCAGTTTCTCTCTTCTATTCCAAGATAAACTCGTTTCTACTACTTTAAGATGTGGCGGTCTGTATTCATTGATGTGCGTTTTGTCTATTAGAAGCTTATCTCTGTCCTCGTTCAATTATTTGTGGGGGAACGCTGATTACCAATTCCACTGCAGGGTGCCAGCCTTCTTGTCTTCTAAACATGTTATGTCCACACTTGGATAGACTTCTTGGCCCCGTTTTGGTAGCTCGCATTGGTGGGCTATGTTTTCAACATCTTGGAATTTGACACTCGAGCTCCTGATTGTGAAAAGTATATTTTTTCCGACTGTTGTATCTCCAGCTATTCGTGACTTATTAGATAAAAAGACATGTTCACTCATGTTTCCTATGCACGAATGCATGAACACAGGTCTTGTCGATACCGCTCTTGTCAGCTACATTTTATAGCTATGCTGATCGGGCTAAGTCTCTCCATAGCATTGAGTTGCGTATCGATCGCGAAGAATGTTCTTTCTGTGAGTATGCCTTGCACTCTAGGACAAATATGAAGCTTGCACGTATAACATTTGAATTACTTTTTCAGTGTAGAAAAGAGAAAAAGGAAATCCTATGTTCGCACCTAATTCTAACCGTCGAATTTTGCATGTCGAAAGGTTTCCATTGTCACCAGCTTGTTCCTTCTTCAACAAAGCCGTGTAAGTTTCTAATGATCATCCTAGACGAGCCTGACTTTCATTAACATCCTCGCATATGTATCTTTCTTGTTAAGGCTTGCTTAAGTACAAATATGAAATCGTAGGACCAAGATCAGAAGGAACTACTAATGGAATCGCGATGACAGCCATGTCTCTTTTCAAGTGGTTTGGTCCAGCTGGAGGAGGCACAATGTGAGTTTCAAGAAATAGTGGCCGGCCTTTGCTTCACAACGACGGGAATATCTGATAGTCAATCGTAGAACTCATTAGTGAAATCAATCAATTACTTATGCATGCTTGAGACAGTAGACTTGATTAATGTTATGATCCACGGCCTCAAAATCTTTGGCAGATATCTCTTGTACAAAAGCGTCGGGACGCGACATTGCTCCTAGGTAAATCGATTTTTTTTTTTTCTGATTGTGCGATCACTGCTCTAACTTTCTTTGTATAACCACGGCTGGCTCGTCTGTTGTCATCTGCTAAATAAAAGGTGACTTTAACGGACCCCGTGCCTATTGCGCAGCGACCAGATGGGGGTTGCTGATGACGTTCAAGCTGTTCCTAGCCAAGCTTCGTGACTAAGAGAAAAAAAAGTCGAACCTACATGATTCTGAGCAGAGCCCTGCTAATACTCTGACGGAGCCTGTAAAAAGATTAGCTGCCACTCATTCTTTCACATGGTGGACCAGCATTCCCCTTCCACGAAGCTAAGCAAGCCTTGTTCAGGCCAAGAGTCGTGATCCTAGTTGAATTAGCAATTCTCTCTATCATGTAATTTTCCGCACAATGAATGTCCGAAATAGGATGAGTCCATGACTTGTGTAATTGAAATTTGAAAAACCAGTTGGGTCAATCACAATTTGTAGCTCAATTGGAATTATAGTTTAAAAAGAATAAAAATCATAAAACTAACACATTACTAATCAGATCACTGAAAATGCCAAACATCCTAAATGCTAACCAAATAGTTATGTTTGGACCTAAATAATAATCAAATTTTGAATAATGTCACTATTTAAGGACTATTTTTGAAACGAAAGGAAAAATATCCTATGATCTTTACCATGAATTTAAATCCGCCAAAATATTTTATCATTTATATTTTAGTGCCATTTATTTAATTATTAATTTTTTTTCCTAAAAGTTATGGGCAATATTTAAAAAAAGGTCATGTGGCACTTTTTTCAAAAATTCACTCTTAAAACTAAAAACAAGTTAAAATAAATAAAAATAAAAAGGAGAGGGCGAGGGCTGGTTGGCCAGGGGTCAGCACTGGCAGCCCATGGCTAGGCCAAGGCGATGGCTGGCTGTCGACGGCGGGAAGAGCTGTGCAAGCCCTCGCTAATGCTAGCTTTTCTTTAATTTTTTATTTAGTTATTTTTAGCTTGATTTCTAATTTTTAATTTTTTTCAATACAAATTAGGGAGTAAATTTTGATTTTTTGCAATAAAAGTGATGGAAAAAAAATACAGATGCTGAAGTCTTCATGTTTTTTTTTTCCATTTTTTATTTTTTTATCTTATTTTTAACTTTTTAATATTAGGTGGAATTTTTTATTTAATTTTGGCTTTTTTTTTATTGCTAACTAGGATTCTCCTATGAGCCATTAGATGCCACATAAGATTTTCGGTGACCTTATTGGAATTGGCGCTTAAATAATCTTTTTCAAAAAAATTAACACTTAAGTGATAAAAAAAATATTGACAGCAAAGTGAGCATCGTATACAAATATTGGCACTCATGTGTCCTTTTGCCTAATTAATAACGCTTGAACGAATGGCATGAGATATCAATGACAAGAATGATCCGGCGCCACATAAGATATTCGCACTTTCCTTTCATTTCACCCCCGTCCTTACATATAGTCGACATTATCTCAAAATGTTCGATGCTGTATTGAGGATTCCAACATAACTATCTTGGTGAGCAATAGCGAAACGATGGCATCTCCTTCAGCGATCTGACATTGAGTAATTGTGTTCGCTTTCTACTTGGCTTCGAGCCTTCTTGGCTTAAACTATAAGTCCCAATTGAACTAGCGAAACTTGTGATTGACCCAACTGGTTTTTCAATTTTCAATTCACAAGTCATGGACTCATCCTTTTCGGCCATTCATTGTGCAGAAAATTACATGATAGAGAGAATTGCTAATTCAACTAGGATCACGACTCTTGGCCTGAACAAGGCCTTAGCTTCGTGGAAGGGAAATGCTGGTCCACCATGCGAAAGAATTGAGTGGCAGCTAATCTTTTTACAGGCTCCGCTCAGAGTATTAGCAGGGCTCTGCTCAGAATTCATGCGGTTCGACTTTTTTTTCTCTTGGTCACGGAGCTCAGCTAGGAACAGCTTGAACGTCATCAGCAACCCCCATCTGGTCGCTGCGCATAGGCACGGGGTTCGTTAAAGTCACCTTCTTTTTTTTAGCAGATGACAACAGACGAGCTAGCCGTGGTTATACAAAGAAAGTTAGAGCTGTGATCGCATAATCAGAAAAAAAAAAAAGTCGATTTACCTAGGAGCAATACCGCGTCCCGACGCTTTTGTGCCCAAGAGAATCTGCCAAAGATTTTGAGGCCATGGATCATAACATTAATCAAGTCTACTCTTTAAGCATGCATAAGTAATTGATTGATTTCACTAATGAGTTCTACGATTGACTGCTCAATATTCCCGTCGTTGTGAAGCAAAGGCCGGCCACTATTTCTTGAAACTCACATTGTGCCTCCTCCAGCTGGACCAACCACCTTGAAAAGAGACATGGCTGTCATCGCGATTCCATTAGTAGTTCCTCTCTGATCTTGGTCCTACGATTTCATATTTGTACTTAAGCAAGCCTTAACAAGAAAGATACATATGCGAGGATGTTAATGAAAGTCAGGCTCGTCTAGGATGATCATTAGAAACTTACCACGGCTTTGTTTTGAAGAAGGAACAAGCTAGTGACAATGGAAACCTTTCGACATGCAAAATTCGACCGTTAGAATTAGGTGCGAACATAGGATTTCCTTTTCTCTTTTCTACACTGAAAAAGTAATTCAAATGTTATACGTGCAAGCTTCATATTTTGTAGGTTAGAGTGCAAGGCATACTCACAGAAAGAACATTCTTCGCGATCGATACGCAACTCAATGCTATGGAGAGACTTAGCCCGATCAGCATAGCTATAAAATGTTAGCTTGACAAGAGCGGTATCGACAAGACTTGTGTTCATGCATTCGTGCATAGGAAACATGAGTGAACATGTCTTTTTATCCAATAAGTCACGAATAGCTGGAGATACAACAGTCGGAAAAATATACTTTTCACAATCAGGAGCTCGAGTTCAAATTCCGAGATGTTGAAAACATAGCCCACCATGCGAGCTACCACAACGGGGCCAAGAAGTCTATCCAAGTGTGGACATAAACATGTCTAGAAGACAAGAAGGCTGGCACCCTGCAGTGGAATTTGGTAATCAGCGTTCCACCCACAAATAATTGAACGAGTACAGAGATAAGCTTCTAATAGACAAAACACACATCAATGAATACAGACCGCCACATCTTAAAGTAGTAGAAACGAGTTTATCTTGGAATAGAAGAGAGAAACTGGAGTACCTACCTGAGACAGACAAAACAGTTCCGACATCTTCGGTTGGGTAGCAACTAGCAAACCCCCTAATTGCCTAGGGCTTATGACCCATAGCGAGAAGATCTGCAAAGAGAAAGTAGCATGGAATGGCGAACATAAGGATCACATTCAAAGAGATTAGCTAAATACCTAAATGAATCTATTTGGAAAGCGGCATGATATGCTTATGCCATGTTGTGATGAGCTACTTCGAACTAGGATAGAAAGAACAAGGCTAAGGAATTTTCTCGCATCAACCACTACATCATAACTGGCCAAATGAATGTCTACCAACCGTTGCATTGCAGATTATTAGCTCGTGTTCTTCCACAGATGAACAATTTTTGTTCTTTGAGCAACTGGAATTAAGCACTCGGTAGCATGAGGTCTGAAATCATTGCACTCGTGATTGTAGAATGTCTGGCACAGTGCACCAAGAACAACAGAGAAGGTTTGGTGGATAAGTGAGCGGCATTTTGCATTACCTCCGTGTTGTTAAGATTTGGCGCATAATCAAGTCGAAGTAAAAATATAAAGCGAGAAACAAAAATTGAGATAAGAGATTTTATTTTGATTCACCCTTAATTTGGAGTTACATCTAGTAGATAATTCTACTATTATTTGCACCTCATACCTATCGTTACATCCCCTGATTACAAAGAAATATATATATATATATATATATATATATATATATATAGTAGCAGCTATTCATGAGCTCAACCTAAATTGTTAAAGAAAAAATATGGGCTTAAATTGTAAAAGTTCTATGGTGTCTAAGGGGCGCTGCCCCCTTGAGACCCCCCCCTCAGGGCAACTCTCCCAACATCCGTTCGCTCAGTGTGAAGCAGAATTCACGTGCTTTCCTGTCATAAGACAGTATGAACCACATCACAACATTCTCTCACTTGATGAATACTTCCCGCGCTTCTTTAGACCTAACACAGTTGTACACCATTCAAACTTTTCTGCACTCACTGCTTTGGTAAAAAAAATCTATACTATTCACCTATATGTCAACTTTTTTAACACTACAACTTTCTGTTCTACTTTCTCTCGAATGAAGTGATATTGTATGTCGATGTGCTTTGTTCTTCCATGAAATGCAGGATTCTTAGCCAAGAATATAGCACTCTGGCTATCACAGCCAATATTCACTTCTCTTTGTGTAAAGCTAATCTCTTTACACAATATGTGCATCCAGATCACTTCCTTAGCAATATGAGTAAGAACCATGTACTCTATCTTAGTAGTAAATAAAGCAATCGTACTCTGTCTCTTACTCATCCAACTCACAGTTCCCTCGAATAAGGAAATAGCATAATCACTGGTTGATCTCCTGCTATTAATGTCACCTCCCCAATCAGCAACAACAAAACACTTTAGTTCTAATGCTTACTGTACTTTTGAGCTTTTCATGCCTTCATAATATAACTCAAAATCAAATATACCATGAAGATAACGAAGCACTCTTTTTTGTAGCTATCCAATGCTCTTTCCCCGGATTGAACATATATCTGCTCAACACTCTTACTGCTTGAGCTATATCCGGACGAGTACACACTATGACATACATTAATGTTCCAACTACACTTGCATATGAAACCGTTGCCATCTCTTGAGCTTCCTCTTTAGTCTTGGGACATTGGATCACTGATAACTTGAAACTTGTAGACATAAGGTCTTCACAAGTTTACAATCTATCATGTTAAACTTTTTCGACAGGCTTCCAATGTGACTGATCGCAAGTCTGTCACTGGCTATTGCATTTTTCTTGGCGATTCTCTCATTTCTTGGTGTGCTAAGAAACAATATATTGTCTCACATTCCTCTACAGAGTCTGAGTATCGTGCTATAGCTGACACTACTGTCGAGATTGTTTAGCTTTGACGCTTATTTGCTGACATGGGTGTTTCACTTTCGGATCCCACTCCTTTATATTTTGACACAAGAGTGCCATCCATATTAGCGCGAATCCAGTCTTTCATGAGCGTACCAAACATATTGAGATCGACTGTCATATAACTCGTCATCATCTCTAAACTTGCACCATTTCTCTTCCCTTTGTTGACACTGAGAATCAGCTTACACATTATTTTACGAAGGCTCTTACATCACAATGCTTTCTATTTTTTCTTTCCAAACTCTCATTCTTTGATCTATCTTGAGTTTGAGAGGGGGTGTTAGAATGTATAGTTAGAATGTATACGCTTGTAGGCTTTTTTTCTTTCCATTGATCCCACATAGGAAGAGCACTAAGCTTTTTCCCCCTTTCAAGCCTATATAAAGGCTTCTCTTGTACATTGTTTCACACACCATAGATGAAGAGAACAAATATTATTCTCTTTTTATCTTTCTTTCTTATCAGTATCAAGCATTTTCCCACGAATTGAAATCATTTGGATTTTCTTTGTCGCCATTAAAGTCCAACCACCTACTCAAATTTTTGGTTCGTTATTTAGTATATACCGGTCTCGTAGATAGTATGTGGTCAAGAAATCTGCAACAAACTCAAATCAGGCTTTCAAGCATTCATAAACCTTTAACCATCAATAGGTATGCTATCCCGACCATGGAATGCCCTCTAGCAATGGGTCAAGAGATTGCCTTTTAGTTGATCGGTCAAGAACTATGAATCTCTGCTAATCAAGAAATGAGAATGAGAGTGGTTTCAATGCTCGGGATCTAATGTCTAGACAGGGCTAACAAAAAATATTTTGTCGAGCATAAGAAAGTTGATGTATTACTAATTTATGAACGACTTGGCAAAATCATCTGGACGGGTACCCGCATAGAAGATGGAACGATATGTGCACAGTCTTGGAATTTTTCCTTTCGCGAAAGGGCGGCGTATGATGCAATTTTGATCGACCTCCTTCACATTTGATCATCGATCAAACTTTAGGCTAGTCAATTTCCTCCTATCGTCTTGACATGTCATCCACATAAATCGAATCCCATGATCGAAGATTAGAAGGCACATAAAATTGTCAAGTCACCAATTTATGTTCTCGTCACATGCATTCTTGTTAACAGATTATGATAGACTCTGCATTAAAAAAAAAAAAAGCCTAGATCGAACAAGAATTGAACATGCAACGACTGAGATATGACGTACTCAGCCGCAGTCAAAGCTCAATATTGAAATAATATGAAGCGACACACGGATGACAAACAGAAAGCAGAGATGATCACGAGGACAGCTTTATTATTCATGGAGTAACGTACAAAATAAGGGGAAACAAGATATCAAATAGAAAACAAGGGATCGGTCCAAAATCTGGAAAAAGCAAACTCCAAATTGGACTCTCTAACCTCACCAATGAGCTCCCACGAAAGCCCCGTAAAAAAATATTACAAAATGAAAGAAAAGGGTCATTTAAAGATGCTGATAATAACTGCACGAGAATGCTCAATTCATCAAAAAAAAAAAAATTAAAATTTCTTGTTATTCGTTGACTTAATACGAAATGCATTAATAAAAGACAATATAAGTCCTAAAATTGGTTCGTTTGAAGTTTCCTTCGGACCTCGAGATTTCTAGTACGTTAAGCAACAAGAGGGTAGTTTTTTTTTTTCCTCTGTAGTCTTGATGAATTAGGACATGTGATCGAATGCCTGAAGTACTACTGTTTTTCTCTTTTTCCGCATTACATACACAGGACTATAGTACGAAGGTCACGGGCAATCATTTCCTAAACGACACCGACTTGGGGAAAAAGGGGAAAAATGATCCGTAATGGCCCTTTGGGAGTATTATATATGTGGGGGAAGAGGTAAAATTCGATGTAGGGCACGCCTCTTGAATCCGATGACGTGCGCGCAAATGGACGAAACAATCGTTCCAAAAAAGATGGCGGCGACCACAATTACTTGATTGGACAAACCGGAGGTCACAGTCAAAGAGTACGAAAATTTTCTGGATGGAAAGAGTTTGGGGAGAGAGTGAATTCTGCTACTTGGTTTTCAGCAGACGTGGAAATCATCCACGGCAGACGAACTTGATGAGCTCCTTTTTTTTTTTTTTTTTGAACTTCCTCTTTTCGCGTTATGGATCTTAGGTGAACTGCAGTGTTAGTAATTTTATTTTTCTTTTGACATCTAGAGAAATATAGCGGAAAATTTGACCAAAACAGTTTCAAACATATTATACGGATGCAATTTAGTTATTAACTTTTCATGTTGGTCAATTTAGTCCTTTTGACCAAATTTTGATCGGCAATCATTACGTGGATACTGACTATCTTACGTAACATGATTGGACAACGTGAACAATTTTTTAAATTTTTTTAAAAAAGCCTAAACTGTTGTAGATCTTTGATTTTTTTCCCTTGTCCTTTCTTTAATATTTTTTGTGAAAAAAAATTACCAAAAATTGCCCATGTCTACGTTAGCCATGCCATGTACAATGATTTCTAGCTAAAATTGCCTAGCATGACTAAATTGAAAAATTATTAAGAGGTCTAGGAATGAATTGACCAAATTCTAAATTGGCATCCGTAAATAGGTTTAGGACTTTTTTTTATTATTATCCTTGTGACTTCCATAAAACTTTTTCTTCATTAATTTTGAAAGATCAAGATCTGTTGAAGATGAGGAAAATGGAGGGTGGGAAAGTGAACGTTAGAAAATAGGTGAAATTTCATTAAGGGTGTGCATGGTAATACTTCTGAAAGTGGATTTCTGCTCTAGAAACAAAATCTATTTGGTAATGTAACTTCTGAAACAGAAATCCGTTGGTAAAAAAATTTATTTCTAAAAGAAATTTCGACTTCAAAAATGAATTTTCACTTCTAAAGTTGTTTTTCCCCATATTTGAGATATTAAAAAAAATTTACTTCTCAACTCAAGAAATACTTCTCACACCACCCTCTTTTCATTGCGCCATCACCCTCTTTTCGACCACGCCCGCCTTTGCTAACCTCTACTGCAACCTGCAACCACTGCACCCCACCACCAACCGTCAACCACCACTGACCTCCACTAGTCGTCACCCAACACACCTCGCCATCACCGCCGACCATTGCCAACCGCCCACCGCAGACCATCACTTGCTACCACCCATAATCGCCGCCAACCACACCACCCATCGTCGACCTCCGTCGACCACTGCCCATTGCCGCTTGTGACCCTTACTACCAACTGTCGGCTACTGCCCATCACCACTCGTCAATTCGCCACCAACCGTTGACCACCCTTGCCACCGACCATTGCCCATCGCCAACCTCTATTGGCCACCAGCCACAGCCAATCACAGCCAATCACAACCATCGTTACCAACTGCCTCCCACACAATTGACCACCTCTTCGCTCGCCACCAACCTCTATCAACCGCCGCTGTTAAGTGGCCGTTTTCGGCCGCCGAAGTAAAAAATAAATAATTATGTTTTATTTTTAAAAAGTAAATAATATTTTTTAATAATAAAATTATTTTTAAAAGAAATTTAAAAGTTTAAAAATGGAGTAGAAATTTTTCAGCCATCGACAATAATTTTTTAT
This sequence comes from Psidium friedrichsthalianum, assembly GCA_019149425.1. Lineage (NCBI taxonomy): Eukaryota > Viridiplantae > Streptophyta > Magnoliopsida > Myrtales > Myrtaceae > Psidium > Psidium friedrichsthalianum. The sequence goes on from JAGVVM010000064.1 coordinate 46,888, forward strand.
AGAAGATTTTGTATTAATAATATTTCAGAAGTAGAAATTTTCAATCGTTACCAAACAAATTTCTCTAATCAAAAATCAATTTATTGAGCTAACGTAAAAAAATCAACTTCTGCTTCTGAGGAAAAGTATAAACATTAACTTCTGGCTAGAAGTTGATTTCTGAAGTAGAAGTGTAGTCATACATGCCCTAATATTCCAACAAAGGAAGGTCTTGAACATTTGATCTCACCTAAAGAAAATGATACGTTGTAACTTTCCAGTCGTTATCATTTGTTTTTAAATAGTAATGAATTGGTTGGCGAAGGGCCCAAAAATCAAATGAGAGATTCCGACGAGCCAATGGCACGTTAAACATTCTTGTCACAGTACAAAATGTTACTGGACTTTGTCTTGATGATGGTGGGGAGGTGAAGTTTCACATTTCTCTTGATCATCAATATCGACCCGTTGCAACTCCAGAGGGGTCGAAATTTGTGCAAACCCTCAAGAAAAGCTAGGGTTTCCTCCTCCTTCCCCATCCCTTGGAAAAAGCAACCGCCAAGCTTGTCTTTGAGGGAGAGAGAGGGACCTTTTCCTCTTTCGCCTTCCCTCCCCCTTTTCTCACTCATTTCCCTCTTTCCCTTTTGAAGCTTTCAATTTGTGTGGGTAAATAAATTTTGCAACTGATTTTGGATGAACGTGAAGATCAATTCGGCCATCTATCCAGTTGATAGTCGAAGATGATGTTTGTGACATGGCTCTATAATCTCTCCCAGATTAGGTAGCTCTTTTTTCCCCATTTAGGTTTAGGTCAAAATTTGAGATTTTACTCTCTCAAACTAGATCTAGATATAGATTTGGGAGTTCCCCATAGGCATTTGATTTCTGTTCTTTTAACATATTAATGTTAGTATTTTTGCATAGCGATGGTGATGAGGACGTTGTACCTAGACGCCACCGGAAGTTGTTGCAAGTGGAGCGAGAGATCTCGTCATGTGCTCATCACTAAATCTTGTGATCGGTCGCCAAATTTTTACATTGACAGATTTGTTCTGGAGGAATGAGAGTATACTGCTAGCTGCAGATTGTGTTTTGTTTGCTTTATGGCTTTCGTTTTGTTCAGCATTTATTTGGAATTTGTTAGGTTCAAAAGATGTAATTCTCAACTATTATTATGATATATGAATGACATTTTTCTTTCGAAAAAAAAACTCTTGAGGAATATCAGCCATTTCGTTGGATCACGTGAATTTGACATGAGGTCCGCATGATTTAACGATGGAGATTCACTAAAGGGTCAAGTGTTCCCTAAAAATAAAAAAAAAAATTTCCCAATATGGATTACAAGGTTCGTCGCTTTTCGAAAGTCACATGACATGAGGTACCAATTTGCAAACAATAGAGTTTGTTGTGAGCTAAGTAACACTGGCACGCAACACGTCATTTTCAAAAAATAAAGAATTTCGACACGTTAGGATACGTTGTATATTCAATTTATATTTTTATATGTACATGATAAATTACCATTTTTCAAAAGAAAAAATTTTAAAGTAAAAACAAATGGACCAATAAAAGTAATAAAGTAAAAAAGGAAATTAAATTGCCATTAGTGCTCTTTTTATGGTAGGTGAGCCTGTCGGAGCTTTGGAGGTCGTGTGTTAGAGTAATTAAATATTAAACCACACTTTCCTCTAACAGCTTAAATTTTTGGAATAGTTGTCAATAGTCCTACAAAATAAAAAATGCACAAAGTCTATTGGCCCAATGATGTTTCCACAAATTGGATTATTGATAGTGGCGCCTCTGACCATATGACAGGCAGCTTTTCCTTCTAAATCAATCGAGAAATATCACGGATGGATATCCTATATGAATTACTGACAGAAAAGTTAATTCTAGGCCTGAACTTGATCTAGATTTTTGTCTGCTTAAATTGTCAAGGAAATGCCCAAACTTAATTCTTTCTGTTTATTGCAGCTACAATGGAAACTTTACTTTCAGTCCAGAATGGTGGAGAGACTCCTCTGACAGTGAATAACACGGGCTTTTTACGAAAATGGGTTAAATTTTTTTTCTTTTTACCGATTTGGGTCTTGCGGCGAGGAAATTGCGAAAGAGGGGCTTGTTCGGCGTTGGGGTGGCCGAACAAGCCCTTGTTCGGCCGTCCCAATGCCGAACAGGTAAAAAATAAAAATAAAAAACAAAAAACACCTTGTTCGGCACTATTAGTGCCGAACAAACAAGAGTTGGGGGGGGTGGGGGTTGAGAAAATTATAAAAAAAAAAAAAACAAAAAAATTCTAAAAAATTTCCATAAATCCCAAAATTAGAAAATTGACCATTTTAACGGGTCGGTCCTATTTTTGATGGTTTTCCCTTTTAAACATTTCGAAATGACGATTTTGCCCCTTACGGGCAAATTGTCTCGAAAAATTTCAAAAGTTTCCAAAAAAAAATTCAAAAATTAGGAAATGGGCCATTTTAATTGGTCAATCCTACTTTTAAGGATTTTTCTCATCTATCTTTTCAAAATGATGATTTTGCCCTTATGAAAAAAAAGTGTTCACGAAAAAAATAGTCAGTATTTTAAATGGTCCAACATAGAAAGGTTTTTAAAATAAAATTTTGGCAATTTCTTCATATTTATAGTCTACGAAATCTATTTTCTTATTTTTGGATATTTTCTTAATATGAAAAATAATATAAAATTTACGACAAATTTCAAAAATTACTTTTCTTCCAAATTGGATCCTCAGGCTTCGTTAAAGCTTGTAAATATGATTTTTCAATGCCTATAGATTCAACGATTTTTTTTTCAATGCCTATGGATCCATTTAAAATACTGACTATTTTTTTCGTGAACACTTTTTTTTTTTTCATAAGGGGCAAAATCATCATTTTGAAAAGATAGATGAGAAAAATCCTTAAAAGTAGGATTGGCCAATTAAAATTGTCCATTTCCTAATTTTTGAATTTTTTTTGGAAACTTTTGAAATTTTTCGAGACAATTACCCGTAAGGGGCAAAATCGTCATTTCGAAATGTTTAAAAGGGAAAACCATCAAAAATAGGACCGACCCGTTAAAATGGTCAATTTTCTAATTTTTGGGATTTATGAAAATTTTTTAGAATTTTTTTGATTTTTTTTCTTTTTTATAATTTTCTAACCCCCACCCCCCCCCCCACCAAATCCTTATTTGTTCGGCACTATAAGTGCCGAACAACTCCTTGTTCGGGTTGTTCGGCACTATTAGTGCCGAACAAGGTGTTTTTTTTGTTTTTTTTTCGTTTTTTTTCCTGTTCGGTGGTAGGATGGCCGAACAAGGCTTGTTCGGCGCTCCTACCGCCGAACAAGCCCCTCTTTCGCAATTTCCTCGCCGCAAAACCCAAATCGGTAAAAAGAAAAAAAATTTAACCCATTTTCGTAAAAAGCCCAAACAACACTTGGTTACCGGCTAATATCGCCCTCGGCAAGGTCGAACTGCCCGACCAACAATGGAAGACGGTAAGCTCCAACGGCTTTCGCATTATCATCTTGCGGAGTTTCATGTCTATTGCACGTGATATTAACATTAGTTAAAGAAGCCACGTAATATCTTTTGGCAAATTTTATTGTCGGAGACACTTAACTAATAGTTTTTTTTTCCTTTTGATTTAGCATTGAAGTACTCCGGCAAAAATTTTGACACTGGCACTTCTTGTTTCCGTATCCCCTAAAATCAAGTAACATAATAGTAGACTAAGTTTGATCGACGGGCAAGCAGTGTTGGTACATCGAGCCTAAACTTTCACACAAGCTCGATACGGTAGCATTTCCCTTTATAACGATCAAGGCTAGTAAGCCAATTAGTTCACACAGTTTTTCATGTACTAGTAAAAGATTCAGCAGCTATAAAAAAAAAAATTCATGGGATGATTTGTGAATTTTTAATCAATCTCCCGCAATTAGCACTCAATTTCATTGGTACCATCCAACTAAATCCAATCCTATTTTGTTTATTACTTATTCCATTTGAATGAGTGAATTCTCAAGTTCAACCAACCTAGGACATAAAATTGGTTAATATTCTCTTTATACAATGACCGTGCCAAAGGAGGAATTTCTTCCCTGAGTCGCTCAAATTGTGCTTCGGGTCTGGAGGACCTGACGCCCTTACACGGCGATGTTACGATCATGGGATCGATGGACCTGTGAAAGAATCTAATGACAGCTGATCTCACGCAAGCTCTGCTCTGAGTTTTAGCAGCGCCTCTGCTTAGAATTCACGCGGGTTCAACTCTGTTTTCATTTCGTCGCTGCGCTCGACAAGGAACGGCTTGAACGTCATCAGCACCCCGATCGCCACTACCACATTCAGGATGAAGAAGATCATCTGATTGCCTGCGCATAGGCACGGGGGTCGTTAAAGTTCCTCAGTCAGCTGAGGGCTCAAGCAGAGTCTATCATGAACGTGTGCATAAAAGCATCTTTGGCAGATAACAACACATGAGTTAGTCGTGGTTATACAAAGAAGGCCAGAGCCGTTATCTCGGAATTGGAAAAAGTTTGGTTTACCCGGGAGAAAGGCTGCATCCTGACGCTTCTGTGTCCAAGAGAATCTGTGAAAGATGATGTCCACGGATGAGAATATTAAGCAAATCTACCCTTTAAGCATGCAGAGTAATTGTTTGCTCTCTGTAATGAGTTTAATATTATCGACCGGTAATTGTCCCGTCGTAGTGATACAATGAAAGCCAACCAAAATTAAGCGCAACTCACATTGCGCCTCCTCCAGCTGGACCGGCCGCCTTGAAGATAGACATGGCGGACATCGCAATTCCATTAGCAGCTCCTCTCTGATCTTGATCCTGCAATGTCATATTCGGACTTAAGCCAAACCTTCACACAAGAAATGCATGCATTCGAGAATGTTAACAAAGATCAGACACTTCGAAGATGATCATTAGAAGCTTACAACGGCTTTGTTTTGCAGAAGGAACAAGCTGGTGAAGACGGAAAGCTTTCAACATGAAATAATCGACAGTTAGGATTAGGTACGAACAGAGGTTTTGCTTTTTCTCTTTTCTGCAGAGGGTAAAGCATACTCACAGAAAGAACATTCTTCGCAACTGATACGCAATTCAACACTATGGAGAGACTTAGCCCGGTCAGCATGGCTATAAAAGGGTAGCTCGACAACAGCGGTATCGATAAGACCTGCATTCACACATTCGTGCAAAGGAAACACGGGGGAGTATCATCATTTTATCAGATAGACCATGGATAGCAGCGAGACAAAAATGTTTTTCACCAGCACGCGCTCGAGTTCCAAGCTATGAGATGTCGAAAACCTACCCCACAAATGCGAGCTACCAAAATGGGGCCAAGTAGTCTGTCTAAGTATGGGTATAAACATGTTTGGAAGACGAGAAGGCCAGCACCTGGCAGCAGAATTCGGCAATCAGTGATCCTCGGCAAATATATTGAACGAGTACAGAGATGTGTTCAATGATAATAGACCACCATACTTCTAAGTTTCGAATAGACAGAACTCATATCAGCAATACAGACTGCCACCTCTCGAAGTTTCATGCAAATTGCAGATTTAGCGACTTTCCTGGACAAATTTATCTTGACATACGAGGAAGAAACTGGAGTATATACCTGAGATGGACAGAACAGTTCCGACTTCTTCAGTCGTGTAGCTTAAACCCCCCAGTCGCCTAGGGCTTACGGCCCACAGGGAGAAGATCTACAGAGAGCAAGCAGAACGGAAAGGCTAATGAGAGGATCGAATTCAAATACAAAATGAACTTATTTGGAAACCAGCATAATATGCTGATGCCATATTCCGATGAACTACTACAAACTAGGATTGAATTCCAAAAGGCAAGTCAAGATAAATTTCTCGTGACAGCCATTAAATCGTGACTAGCCAGAGGAATGTCTTCTGCCTGCTGCATGGCAGATTACAAGTTCGTGTTTGTCAACAATAGAACAATTTTTCCTCTTCAAGCATCTGTCAATGAAGCACTCGGCACCACGAGAACTACAGTCCTTGCACTATGGTATTAGAATAGAACTCAGAAGGCATGGTAGAGAAGCGCGTGTTATTTTACGTTACCTCAGAGTAAGCCATGTCGTGAAGCGAGAAGACGCAGTACACCAGGATGGCCGACATCAAGGGCCAATTACGAAACAGAGACTTTTTTGGAGCTTTCCCTTTGCCTTTTTGCGTCTTGCATTTCACACCGGACTCGGGGATGCGGTCTCCACATCTTTGCGAGGCTCATCAAGCTCGCTATTATCGTGGTGCATATGCAATGTTTCTGCAATGAGACCAGATTTTTGGGCACTCAATAACACGCAACAAGCGGTTGCGAATCCTTTCATAGAATAAGTTACGCAGAGTTAATGTCTGATGAGAGGAGCAGAAAAAAAAACAAAATTTTTGCGAATATCAAGAACGCGAAACATGAAACTGGGTTTAGTGAAGTGCATACCGGAAGCCAGAAGGACGCGATAGAAACAAAAGAATGCGAAAAGCGAGATGGTGAGACAGGGCAAGAAGTAGGGAAATCTGCCACCCGAATCAAGAATTCAAAGGTTTAGAGCTCGTGAGGGATGATCACTTGGTAGGATCTGCAATATTAATGTAGAAGAAAGCAAAACCCCACTCACTTTCCCGAACACCGATTCTTTAGAAAATATGGACGGGTACTTTTCCGCCGGCTGAAGTGAAGAAATACAGAACAACCAGGAACGTCAGAGGAGCATGAAAAATGAGAAAATGCAATTCCCGCATGGTTGTCCGAATTGTCTTCGCTTGGGAATACTCAATTTATGCGTCGACATATGATAAATCAGACGTACCTGCGCTAGATAACCTCCCAGAGCTGGACCGATAATCAAGCCTATCCCCCATGCTGTACTAATCTGAGTCCAAAGTGTAACTCTTAGTTCATCTACTTGGCAAAAAAAAAGAAAAAAAACTAGGAATTGCATTGAGAGCTCAAAGGTTTCGACGAAGGTCAGAGATCTTACTGTGTATTCCTAGCGCTTGTACTCCTCACGGAATATTTCGCTGCATAAGCCTGTTATGGAATTACAAAGCACATATGTCAGAATGATAGCAAATTCGTGGAATAAATTAAGAAGGGATAACTTATTGAGGCTCAAACTATTCGTGTCACGATGTGTCTCACCAAGTTCATAAGCGGTACAATATCTTATCTTGATTGGTCCGAGTAAAACCATTCTAAACTTCCTAGAAGAAGCCTCATTGCAGTGGCCATCCAATAAGTTCACACTTAGGCCGAAGAGTGTGTGAAGATTACCCTGATATAAATCGAACCATAACAGTTAAATTGATTGTAATCGTCAGAAAAAATCTTTCGTCACAGGGAACCTGAAAATGAATGGTGATCTCGTACTGACACTGAGATTGTTCCCTAATTATGACTGGTTTTCGCCCAGTAGCGATCAGCCACGACTCCCCAGAAAATGACGCAAGCGCTACCGAAAGTTACGAACAACCTTCCAGATTTCAAGGAGCTCGTTGGAAAAGTGTCAGTAAAATCAAAACCAATGGAGCCTGAATGAACAGAGATTAGCAAACAGGAGAATCTCACCTAACACAACTGGCATTAATACCGATGTTCTTTCCTCTCTGGCAGCGATATGGAAATCTCTAATCTGCCATTGAAATTCCACAAACAAAACGGAAGATTCCTTGAGTAGATTGAGGCTAATCATATGCTTCGACTCATTTTCGTAACTATCTATCAAGGAAAAGTAGGGGGATTCAACGAGTTTAACCATCCTACGCGACCCCATGCATCAGCAGCTAACTCTGATGCTTCAAAGGGAGATAAAACAATGTCACTTGCTCATCCTCATTTCATTTGGCAGCAAATGCAAGAGAAAACTTCAGGGGCGCCAATTGTAAGAGAACTAAACAATCCTGAAGCCATAGAGGGGCCGATTTCGAGGAAAACATGAGCCCAAAACTTATAACAGTTTAGGACAAAATTATCTCTAGTGTAGACAGATGACAGTTATGGAAAAAATGCAAAAAAAAAAAAAAAAAATAACATTGTAAGAACTTACCATGAAGTAAAAGGGATGGAATGGAAATAGATGAGGATGTTGTTAGTGCTGGCCAAGAGGACAAGGACCAGACAGGTTAGTGACTAACATAAGTATAATTAGTGATAATTATGTGACTACGAGTACATCTAGTTAGTAGATCCTTCAAACGGCCAATAACTTCCGATAACGGCTCGAAATTAACGTCATAACCTTATGAAATTTTCCACAATCAGCAAGATATCATGTAAATTCGAGTCGTCCTTATGTCCTGTCACTCGGTAAGCTAGTTCAAACGAAACCCAGAAAGAAAAGGGAAAAAAAAAAATACAAAGGTTGACAGAAAGCTTATGAACAGCAATCGTGCTATCCATGCTCATTACCGCTGGAAAGCACGACGATCCAGATTGACACGAGCTCGCAAATCGGCAACCCTCTCGCGCGATTCCTTAAGCTTGTCGACTCTGCAGCCTGGGCAACTCTCATAGTAATGCTTCTGCAACAACACCTCCATTCGTTCTTCCGCCGCCATTGCTGATAACCTCAACAGATAGAGCAGAACCCGCGAAACTCAGCCCCTTGAACAACGGAAAACCCCTTCTTTTCTCACGCGGAAAATCTGTTTCAAGAGAGAATAATCGCAAAGCGTCAGCGAACAGCGAATACTAGTACCGATGACATCGTATAAGACTCTCCACTTCAAGGCATATTCCAAGAGCGAGTGAGACGAGACGCGAAAACGTTAAAGATGCTTCGTGTTTGAAGCAGAAGCTGTTATAGATTGTAACTTGAGGAGATCATTTCATGTAGAAGAAAGGCTCAAATCACTTAACCCTGAATGAAAAAAGAAGTTGATCTTGTAATGTATGATTTTGAGGGGTCGGCTTTTGAAGGGAAGCCATTGGAAAACAATCAGTCTGGTGAAGTTGACCTTCCAAGCTTCATCATTGCACGTGTCAGATCTCTCAAGTTTAAGGACATCTGACAAAGTGCGTAGGAACAAAAGCGGTACATATGAATCGAAATCATCTGGATTTTGCTTGTTGCCATTAATGTCCAGCCACCTGCTAGAATTTTGGTTCGCATTTTATTTAGTCCGTGACATTTTTTCGGTCGAGTGGTCCGCGACATTAAAAAGTGGTTTTTACCGCGCACCTGGCAAGAGATGATGATGAGGGCTGCTTTATGTATGGGGCTACGTGCAAAGGACACCGACAACATCATTTGCAGTTAAAATCTGGATAAAGGCAAACTGCAAATAGAACTCTCACGTGTCATAAAGAAATGGGTAGGTGTGCAGAAAAAATCGATCTGATCGGGAATTACTCAAATCAGATCGTCCGTGCTGATCAATTGTTTCTTTTAACTTTATTTATATTTCTTAAAATTTTAAAAAAATCTTCAAAGCCTTTTTTATTTGTTTCACATAAAATAATTTTTAATATTTTTTTGAATTTTTTTACATTTGATTCGTTAAAAATAAGTTAATCTACGAATATTTTTCACGTATAAAAAAAAAACCTTCAAAAATAAGAAGATATTTTTTCTTTTTGTTAAGAAAAATACATTTTTCCCATCTTTTCTTCTTTTTTTTTTTTTATTTTCTTTCGTTATAATTATTTTTTACTTTCTTTTCACTTTTCATTTATCTTTTAAAAATTCAAAATTTTATTTTTCTCACTTTTTATTTTTTTTTTTTCTTTTTTTTTTTTTCTTCTTCTTTCCTCGGACCGTTGCTCCTTCCCTCTGACCGACCGTAGACCTCAATGACATCCAGCACCCCAGCAATCGACCATGATGCAGGCCAACGACCTTGGGCCTACCAGATCGACTAGCTTGCTTAGGGATCACTCTCCCAAATCGGACTGAGACGTTGCTAAGAACGTAGAAACGTGGGTGATGATCAACTCTCACGAAAAAGCTGGATACTGAGCTCGCTACTTTGAGACTCGGCAAGGAGTTATGGGTCAGTCGATTCTGCTGGACAATAACAATGAACGTTAGGCCATTGGGGGCCTGGAGATGCGTCGGGAACACAGGAAACTCGCTGTATTTCCTCGGTATCAGACTGGAACACCATTGAAGCGTTGCGCTAGGTATAGAAGAATTGGAGTTGCGTCTGAACCAACAAGAACAGAGGCTAGTCGGGTATTGGGCCATTCGATTATTTTTCGGATCCTATTCTGGAGTTAGCTACTTATGTAATAGGATTTGGAGTTGATAAGGTCATCACTGAATACCTCGTGGCAAGGCTGCAGCTCCCCGGCCTTGGGTGAGCCCGAGATCACCGGACTAGCTGAGCCTCGAGCTCGCTTGCAGCCGATCACCAGCCTCGTCATAGCCAGCGACCGGCCCAAACTAGAAGGAAAAAGAAAAGAAAAATAATTTTAAATTCTCAATTTTTCAAAAAATGAAAAGAACAAAAATAGAAAAACCAAAAAAATATTAAAAGGAGTACATTGAGGAAAATCAAATCCAATTTTTAATGCCAAACAAGGAAAAATGTTTTTTGGATTTTTTTTCCATAGTTTAGCCAATAGCGAAAAACATTGTTATTTTCTTTAAAAATAATTTTTCAAAAAATATTTTCTGCTAAATAAAGGGAGTCTTAATTATTATGGATACTTTTACGGATGAATGTGGAATGAAAGTGACTATGTTCAGGACTTTTCTCATGTATGAAACCATGCAAAGATGGTGGAATAAGCAAGCACGCTGATGCCCACACAATTTTAAAAGTCTTTTTGAAGCAGTTTGATTGTTTTGCAACTAAGAAGTGGCATCCAATCTTGCCTTAGTTGACAATGTTTTGTAATATAAAAAAATATATTCATTTTAACTGCAGCAAAAAACGAAAATGTGTAAATATGTGTTTTTAAGAACATTAAACCGGTTTGCTACTCCGGAATGGGAATCGGACCGCCCGGCTTCCGTGGGTTACTCAATCCGAGTGAAAATGAATGAGGACAAAAAGGTCAGCACTGACATGATTAGTACAAGGTCGCGGACATTCATTCCCTAAACGACAGAAAATTGGAAACGAAAAGAGATGAAGGATGATCCTTTCGGAATTAATATATGGTGAGAAACAGATGCGACCTTGGGCCCGTCTCTTCAAGTAACACGGCTCTCAAGAGTCAATTCATCTGTCATTCACAGGGAAAAAGAGCTTTTTTCCTGCGAATGAAATAAGATAAAATTAAATAATGCTGCCGGTCCCAAAAAGGGGTTCCAAAATTATTGTGGCAACAATTCTTGATTGAAACCTGCGGCCGCAGTCCGAGGACATGGCCATGACTTTTTTTTCTTGAAAGAGCTTTTTAGTACCAGAACAAAAGTTTCTGTTGCAATTTCTGAGTAAAATTGTGCGAAATTTGGATTGAAAGAGTTGGGGGAGATTGAATTGTCATCTCGATTTTAGCAGAAATGGTCAAGAACAAGAACTCCAGTGATAAATTTCCTCATGAAATTTATCAAAAAAAGTCATAAACTATTGTAATTATGTCAATTCATATATAAATATTTTAATTATGTCAATTGAGTCGGTCACTAAGAAAGAGCTATGAGTTATGCTAGCCGCGACCCTCACCCATAGCTAGGCAAGGGCCTCCCTCGCTAGCGGCCAACGGCCTATTGTCATCCCTTGACAATAAAAAAATTAAAATTGAAATTAAAAAAAAATCTACGTTAGCGTCAATCGTGTCATGTAGAACAACTGGTGGACGGTTGATGTCTAAGTCATTAATTTTCGGCCAAAATTGACCGGATGGATTCAATTGGCAAAATGTGAAAATATTTATAACTCAATTAGCACAATAAAAAAAATTTAAGATTTAATTGACAAAATTATAATAGGTTGAGGAATTTTTTTTTTTTGTAATTTTGTTGTGGTCTAAAACAAAATTCCATTTTCGAAATGGTAAGTAAATAGAATATGTTGGAACACAATTAGAGGGCTCATGTTGTTTGGACTCAAACGAAGCTCGCAATATGAGACCAATAATTGCAGGATTTGATTGCACATCAATCTAACGAATATCAACCGTTTCGTTGGATCACATGGATCTTACATGAGATCTAAATAATTCAGTGGCGGGAATTCATTGGGGTCAATTGTTCTTGGAGAATCCAATAATTTTTCCAAATACATATTACATGGTATCATGCTTTTCAAAAGCCACATGACATGAGGTACCAATTTGTGGATGACAAAGTTTGTCACGAGTGGGTTCGATGCTTTTAATGGCAAAGTTGGATACGTCTGATGCCCACACTTGGTAACTAGAATGATATAGGAGGAAAACTGCTCAATCAATTCTAGATCTATTGTAGGAATTAATCCTAAACTTTTCAATTTAATACTAAAAATTGGCACAGAATTTCAATATAGTTATTCCGATTAATTTTCACCAAAAATTGGCGATGTAGCAGTCCAATCGCCACCAGCTGTAAATTCACTATGCAATGTCGCCATCAACAGCTGAATTGTTCCAAATAAATTAGCTCCAAAGTATTATGTAAATTCGCCTCATTTATATGTCCAGTCACTCCAACGCACAGAAGAATATTTGATGTTAACAAGAAACACTTATGAACAACAATAGTGTTATGTATAATTATCACCATTGTTGATCGCGATGATCTAGATCGAAAGGAGCTCACAGGTCAACAACTCCCTCCATGATTACTTAAGCTATTATTTGGATAATTAGCCGAAAAGAATATTTGGCAAATCGTAAAAAAATTTAAGACTAAATTGAGATGAGAAACATGTTTGGTAACATAAATGATTTTAATTTGATTTCATTTTCGAAAATATTTTTGGAGCAAAAATAAGAATGAAAAAAATTTAATTCTAGAAAAAGGATCACTTTTGAGAATCATAAAAAAGAATAAAGTCTCAATTCTTTTAAAAAGATTAAGTCTACGTGGGCTTCTGAAATTTAAAAAAATTAAAATTCGATTTAAAAATTTACTAACAACTAATTTTTTAAATTCATCTTTTAAAAAAAATTAAATTTAAAAATTTTAAAAAAAATTAAAAGGGGAAATTAAAAAATAAAAAATTAAAAACGGGGCAAGTTAAAAAAATTTAAAAAATTCAAAATTTCAATTTTTTTAAAAAGATGAAATTTTTAAAAAAGAATTCTCACCACCTGGTAGTTCTCAGGAACAAAAATTTTATGTACTTACTAAACGCGTTCTGATTTTCTAAAAATCATCCGAGGAACATAATCATAAAATAAGATTCTAATCAGAATTACTTTTTTGGATTAGAATCGTTGCCAAATAAGCCATAAACAACAAAATAAATAAGTAAAAGTGCCTTCATTATTTTTCTTGGACCTTGATCCTTGGACCTAATTAATAGGGTGAAAGGATACCTAGAGTGTCAATATTCAAGTACGGCACTTACTTTGGCTTCACTATTTTTTTTAATTACTTAAATGCCAAATCGGAGAAAAAATAATCACTTTAGTACTAACGATAAGAAATTCCGATCAAAACACATACATGGCATTTTCATTTAAAACGTTTTAGTGCCATGTCATTTATAAGTCCACATGGCATTTCTTTCCCTAATAATTAGTGCACGTGGAATTTTAGTTGAAAAAAAGTCCATGTGGCATTTTTATTCAAAAATTCACTCTTAAAACTAAAAATAATTTAAAATATAAATAAATAAATAAATAAAAGGCAAGGGCAAGGGCTGGTTGGCCAAGGGTCCCCCCGCCGAGTGTTGGTGAGGGTCAGCACAGTGGCGGCCCATAGCCAGGCAAGGTGAGGGCTGCTCGCCCTTGACATTGGTCGATGGTGGCGAGGGCTGTTAAAGCCCTCACTACTGCTAGCTTTTTGTTTTATTATAGATTTTTTTAATTTTTTATTTAGTTATTTTTAGCTTAATTTCTATTTTTATTTTTTTCAATACAAATTAGGGAGTAAATTTTGATGTTTTTGCATATAAAAATGATGGAGATTGCATTATAATTTTTCATATACAAATGCTGAAATCCTCGTGCCTTTTTTTAATTTTTTAATTTTTATTTATTTTTTAATTTTTAGCTTATTTTAATTTTTTAATATTAGGTGGAATTTTTTAATTATTAATTTTTGGATTTTTTTAATTGCTAACTAGAATACTCCAGTGAGACATTAGATGCCACGTAAGATTTTTGGTAATGCTTACTAAAGTGGCACTCAAATAATCTTTTTCAAAAAAATTAGCACTTAAATGATAAAAAAAAATATTGACAGCAAAGTGAGCGCTGTACACAAATATCAGCACTCAATGTGTCGTTTTTGCCTAACTAATAACACTTGAACGAATGACACGAGATAACAATGACACGAACGGTCCGACACCATGGCTAACTTCATGGACGATGAGGTAGCATCGGATATTCGCACTTCCTTCCATTTCAGCCCCCGTCCTAAGATTATAGTTGACATTATCTCGAAATGTTCGATGCTGTATTGGGGATTCTGACAAAACCATCTTGGTGAGCAGTAAGTGAGACGACGACATCTCCTTCGGCGTTCTGACATTGAGTAATCATATTTGCGTTCTACACGGCTTCGAGCCTTCTTGGCTTAAAATATAAGTCCCAATTGAACTAACGAAACTTGTGATTGACCCAACTGGTTTTTCAGTTTTCAATTACGCAAGTCATGGACTCATCCTTTTCGGACACTCATTTTGCAGAATATTACATGATAGAGAGAGTTCCTAATTCAACTAGGATCACGAATCTTGGCCTAAACAAGGCCTGCTTGGCTTGATGGAAGGGAAATGCTGCTCCACCATGCGAAAGAATTGAGTGGCAGCTGATCTTTTTACAGGCTCCGCTAAGAGTATTAGTAGGGCTCTACTCAGAATTCACGCGGGTTCGACTCTGTTTTCTTTTAGTCATGGAGTTCGGCTAGGAACGGCTTGAACATCATCAGCACCCCGATTGCCTCGATCACATTCAAGATGAAGAAGACCATCTGGTCACCTGCACATAGGCATGGGGTCCGTCAAAGCCACCTTATTTTATTTTAGCATATGACAACAGACGAGCTAGCCGTGGTTGTACGAAGAAAGTTAGAGTTGTGATCGCATAATCAGAAAAAAGTTGGTTTACCTGGGAGCAAGGTCGCGTCCTGACGCTTTTGTGCCCAAGAGAATTTGCCAAAGATTTTGAGCCCATGGATCATAACATTAATCAAGTCTACTCTCTAAGCATGCAAAAGTAATTGATTGATTTCACTGATGATTCTACGATTGACTGCGGAGATTTTCTCGTCGTCATGATTAAACCAAGGCGGGCAACTATTTCTTGAAACTCACATTGCGCCTCCTCCAACTGGACCAGCTGCCTTGAAAAGAGACATGGCTGTCATCGCAATTCCATTAGCAGCTCCTCTCTGATCTTAGTGATGAGATTTATCCTAAATCGAATATCAAACAATCATACAGAAGATAGAAAATTAATAGCACACGAAATTACCCAGGTTCACCCAAATAAGGCTACGTCCTGCAAAATGATTTCACTATATTTTTTGCTTGTACAATGATTTCTCATACAGGTACAATATCTATGACTTAAAAATAATATGTCTAAAACATAGTCTAGGAAAGCCCTTTATCCCAAACAAACGGGTCTACTTAAATAAAAGCTTAAATTCGATGTTATTTCGGGAGCAGTACCCCCGAGCCCCCGCTCGCTCATCGGCGAACGAGGAGCCATTCGCTTACCGGAGAGTAGAACCCCCGCTCGCTCACGGCCAGTAGAACCCTCACCCCTTGATTGGGCAGCGAGATGTATCGGGAAGCTGCCCCGAACCCCCCCATTTCGCGCGTAAGGATCCCATGTCGTCGGTTCTACTTCGATTTTCCTAAGCTCACGTGAGCATACCCGATGTGACAAACAAGAGATCCCGAAGTATTCCCAACTCCTGCCACTTGGTACTGCAATTTTCAAATTGTACTCAGCAAAGCATTAACAAAAAATACATATTCACGAGGATATTAATGAAAATCACGCTCGTCTAGGATGATCCATGAGAAGCTTACCATGGCTTTGTTTTGAAGAAGGAACAAGCTGGTGATGATGGAAACTTTCGACATGCAAAACTAAACAGTTTGAATTAGGATTCCCAAGATGTTTTGCTTTTTCTCTTTTCTACATGGAAAACAAATAACTCAAATTCGATTGACTTGCCAGCTTCATATATTGTAGGTTAGAGTACAAGGCATGTTATGGCACCGACAGAACATTGCTCGGACCGATGCGCAAACCAATTCTATGGTGAGACCTTAGCCCGGTCAGCCATAGCAATAAAAGGGTAGCTTGACAAGAGTGGTATCGACAAGACCTGCGTTCATGTATTCATGAGATAGGAAACACGGGTGAACTCGTCTTTTTTCCATAAAGACTCGCAAATGGCCAGAGATAAACAAACCGGCAAAATATACTTTTTCATAAGCAGGTGCTCGAGTTCAAATTCCAAGACGTTGAAAACATACCCCACCAATGCGGGCTACCGCCTTGGGGGCCCAAAGCCTGTCAAGTGTGGATATAAATTTGTAGTGTCCAGTTTTAAAGACGAGAATCCTGTTGCGAAAGTAAGAAACACAGATGAAAACTATTCGCAGTTCTCGAAACAATAAAAGAAAGGGATAGCCTTATAAGAGGTCCAAAATAAACTGTGCTATGGACGATCCCGAGGTTCATAATTGTACTAGATCTAACTTGAATTGGATCGAGTAAAACCATTTAAGCTTCGAGAAGGAACCTTGTCGCAAATGGCCATCCAAAAAGTTCACACTTAGGCTGAATAAAGTGTGGACGATAACACTGATATTAAACGAATCTTAATCATTAAACGAGTGTACTTGTCGGAGAAATGTGTTTTCATTAAGGCACTCAAACGAATGGTAATGTTCTTCAACAAAGCCTCCTTTGTTCGTCCATTGCCATTGTTATGAACCTCGACAGATGGAGCTGAAAACGCGGAATTCAGCTTCCACCAACAAATGAAGTAGAAAACCCTTCTTTCTCTCACCCGAAAAATCTGCTTCAATAGAGAATAATCACAAAGCGCTAAGAAGAACAATACCACACATATTATATACGATTCTCCACGTCCAAGCATATTTGCGAGCGTGAGGCACGTGAAAATATCAGATGCTTCATGTCTAATTGTAGCTTTAAATCGCTTCATGAACTGAAATCACATACCCAAAAAGTGAAGTTGATTCTATTGTGTATGATGTGGGTTTTGTTCATTTGCATGTGGGAGTGAAATTATACAGGATCTCTATATGGCTGGCTTTTTGTAAGCAAAGCCATGGAAGACAATGAGTCTGGTGAAGAAGATGATGCAGGAATTCGTTCAATGCCATCATTGCATAAGTCAGTTTTACTGATTTTAAGCAAATGTGACTATTTGACTCCAAACAATGGCCAAATATTTTAGTGTTATTCACAAGTATGAGACTTAGTTGATAAGAGCTGAGCTTGGTCAATAATGAACAGATAATAGGCAACCGAAGGAACTCAACAACTTGCCAAGGAGTTGATAGACAATATTAATTATCCACGGGAGGTTTCATCAAGAATTGGAGAAGTTGATCAATAAAACCATTGATAGCAAACACCAACAAGAAAATGTAATTGCTAATTCAGATGACACGTGGGCAATTGACGAATGTACTGATTTGATTTTTTTACTCTTTTCGTTGGTCCAGCATGGTGAATATCATTTTGAGTTTTTCATGTATTGACTATCAATTAACGAAAATTAACGAAGGATAAATTTATCACATATATACCAATTTGAGATTTTTAATGAAAAAAAAATTAATTTGAGGTAAATTTATAGCAAATACAATGGATTAAAATTTTTCGTAATATAACTGTTTTTCTATGAGCTTAAAATGTCCAATGCGACTTAATTGTTAAGGCACGATTTAGGACAATATTGCTTCTCTTAACCCTAGAATTGGACAAGGATTGCTCACCCGACGACAAAGGTGCGGCATGGTCAGCCATCATCGAGCCTGAACATTGAAACAATAAAGTGAGAGCCAGGTATGAAAGAAAGAAAACAAAGATGATGACGAGGGTTGCTTTATTTGTTGGGACTACGTGCCGTTGACATTGCCTGTTTGCCCGTATAAGAACGTGCTAATTGTAGAGACGACATCATTTGCCATCAAAATTATAGGGATCGGTCCAAAATTTGGAAAAGCAAACTGCAAGTAGAACTCTCGATATGGTGGGAAATTTATGCCGTGAAATTTGTGCACCGAAAATCAAGTATCTCGTGCAACTTAATCGAGGCCAAGAATAAAGAAATATATTTTACCAGAAAATTCGATATTTCTAATTTATAATCATTTCCTATTCGATTACTTAATGATTTAAGGGCACGTTTATTTTACCGAAACTTTAGGATAAAGAAAAATATTTCTCATAAAATTCATTTTCAAGAAAAATATTTAACTTTCGTTTTATGGAAAATAATTTGCTTCTTATCAACCAAATATTGGGAAATCAGAGGATAATTTCTAAACAACGAAACCCCAGTACTAAGACGTGGACAGCAACAAGACGAAGTCATAATCGAGGAGGACAACAGCCCAGGTCTCGAGAGACATGTTTAGTATACAATGTCACTGACATCCTTCCTGAACGACAAAGAAAGAGAGCGAAGATGGTTCATCTGGTGTTGACTTGACATTGGGAGTTGGGAAGGGTGCGATCCAGCTCTCGAACCAATTCGACTTTTTTTCTGGACGCCGTTCATAACCGGAAACAGGACATGAAACGAGTTCTGCGACCTCCAGAAAACCTTTCCTCCATCAACTGTAAAGAGATTAGGCTCCGTTTGAGGAGAAGAGGAAAAAATGGAAAAAAGGGAGAATCCGAGTTTTCCGTGAGAAAAATGTTGGTGATCGGTTTATAAATACAAGGAAAGTTTTCACTTTTGAATTAACTTTTGAGATGAGAGTGAGCAACCTAATACTGAAGAAATTCATATTGCAGAATTGATATGGCGTGAACACTCCAAACAAAGAAGAGGGGAAGTTTCCTCCTTTTTGTTTTTCTTAGTCAAATTGTCATTCGTGGCCCGTCCGTTTTCTTCCCTCAATGGTTTCTCAACGAGGCGGAGGCCTTGAAGACTCACTCGATCTCGCCTGAAGAGACGATACTTAGGACAAGAGAATGGTTCTTTCTTTAACCGTTTAAACAGTAGAAGGGAGCAAGATCAAATGACCATTTTGGAGGAGCCAATCGCCACATTAAAGAAGAATTTTGGTCGCTCTGTGATATACTGCTGGGCTTGTCCTGATGGCGGTGGTCGTGAATCAGAAGAGGTTGGGGTCCAACTAGAGGGCTCGTGTTGTTTGGATGCGAGTAGAAGCCCGCGGTACATAAGAAACACTTTGCATGATTCGGGTGCGCATCGATTTAATGGGATATCGCCCGTTGGTTCCCCGGATCACGCACGGGATCCATGTGATTCGAAGGTTATGATTTATTGGGTTCAAGTGCTCTCTTGAAGAATCCGAGAATTTTTCCCGACACATGACATGAAGCACCGAATTTGTGGACGACGCGGTTTGTGATGAGAGGATTGAAGGCAATCACTATCAAAGTCACGTTGTAGGTGAATGACATCCACGGCTCATAACCCACTTGAAATGGATATGGTTTAGATGCAATTTCCTCGAATCGGGAATGAAAGAATATGTGACCCTATTTTTGGACACACATATATCACTATTTACATAATATCAATCGCGGCTGCCATCCGAAAAATCGACTATGGAAGGGTGACTTTTAATAGAGCTCTGGCTCTGATTCTGCGCTGCAGCTGACTTAATGGACAGTGAGACAGCATTAGATATCTGCACTATCCTTGCTTTTCTCCAATGGCTTAAGATTATCGCCAACATTATCTCAAGATGTCTGATGCGGTGTTAAGGACTCCTACATATCTACATGGACCAATAAGCAAAACATCGGTATCTTCTTCAGTGACCTGATATCAAGTTTAGATTGAATTTGTTTGCTGCCCGTAGTCGAGCATTCTCTTTCGCGGTCGCTAAGAGGTCATGTCTACTAAGCTAATGAGCTGGTTGCTGGGGCATAAGCAGGAAGGAGGCAGCAAAAAGTGTAGCAATGTCATTGAATTGAACCCATGAAAATTCTGATTGATCTGACTGGTTCTTCTGTTTTCAATCAATTGCACTATCCTTACGATGTCTCAGACTAATCCTTCCAGACGCTAAGGGCACGCATGATAAGACTTTTCTACAAGAAATCAACTTCTCTATCAAAAGTTGATTTCCAATAGAGAAATGCATTTGGAGCGCGCATGGTAACACTTCTCTTCGCCAGCGACCGGCGGCGATGACTGGCGGCGGCAACCGGCAACTGACAGCGACGGCGACCGGGGCTACGGAGATCAGAAGTGATTTTTGAAGCTGAAAAG
This sequence comes from Psidium friedrichsthalianum, assembly GCA_019149425.1. NCBI lineage: Eukaryota > Viridiplantae > Streptophyta > Magnoliopsida > Myrtales > Myrtaceae > Psidium > Psidium friedrichsthalianum. The sequence continues at coordinate 67,419 of JAGVVM010000064.1, forward strand.
TAATTTTTTTTTACTTCTCAAATTGGGCAAAAAATCCTATCAGAAGTGAAAAAGTCTATCATAAGTGAAGTGAAGTGAAAAAATTTACCAAATGGATTTCTACTTCAAAAGTAATTTTCCCAAATGAATTTCCCTGCCATAAGTTATTTTCTCTGCCAGAAGTAACTTTTGGAGTGTTATCATGCGCACCCTAATTCTGCATAAGGTTACATCATAATGAGCTAATTTTATTCGGTGCTATTGTTGGAGGATTAAGAAATATTAGCACATAGGTGCTAAATTGCTAATTCAACTAGGATAGTTACTCTTGGTCAAAAGGGGCCAGCTTGGCTTCCTGGAAGGCGAATGCTGCTCCACCTCACGAAAGAATCGAATGGCAGCTGATCTTTTGCGAGCTCTGCTTCGAGTTTTAGCAGGGCTCTACGCAGCTGTGGGTTCAATTCTGTTTTCTTCTAGTTGCGGCGTTCAACTAGGAATGGCTTGAAAGTCATCAGCACCCCGATTGCCTCGACCACATTCAAGATGAAGAAGACCATCTGGTCACCTGCACATAGGCACGGAGCCGATAAAGTTCCTCAGTCAGCTGAGAGCTCAAGTGCGGTCTATCACGGTCGCATAGACTTATTTTACATCATTGTACATCAGGACTCTGTGCATACACACATCTTCAGGTGAACACCTTCTCATTTACTTTTAGCAGAAGGCAACAGATTAACTAGTCACGGTTATACAAAGCAGGCTAGAGCCATCTTCGCAGAACTGAAAAGAGACGGTTTACCTGGGAGAAACGCCGCATCCTGACGCTTCTGTGCCCAAGAGAATCTGTGAAAGAGTTTCAGACAATGGATAAGAACATTAATCTACTCTTTAAGTGTACAGAAGTGATTATCTCTTTTCAGTGCTGAGTTTAATATGACCGACTGCTCAATTGCCGCCTCATAGTGACATAACGAAAGCCGACAAAGATTAAGTGCAACTCACACTGCACCTCCTCCGGCTGGACCAGCCGCCTTGAAGAGAGACATGGCAGTCATTGCAAGTCCATTAGCAGCTCCTCTCTGATCTTGGTCCTGCGATTTTGAGATTCAGAGTTAAGCCAAACCATCATGAGAAAGGTACAAATTCGAAGATGTTAATCAGACTCGTCAAGGATGATCATGAGTAGCTTACCACAGCTTTGTTTTGCAGAAGGAACAAGCTGGTGATGATCGAAGTCTTTCGACATGCAAAAATTCACAATTACAATTAGGTATGAAAAGAGGTTTGGAATTTTCTCTTTTTCATGCACAAGAACTAATTCGAATGATTTACGTGCATATTAGCTTCATATATAATAGCGTGGAGCGTAAGGCATACTCACAGCTAGAACATTCTTTGCGACCGATGCGCAATTTAACACTGTGGAGAGACTTAGCCCGGTCAGCATGGCTATAAAAGGGAAGCTCGACAAGAGGGGTATCGATAGGACCTGCATTCACACATTTGTGAGAAGGAAATGCGGGGGATCATCATCATTTTATCAGATAGATGTGAATGGCTGGAGATACAATGGCCAGATAATATGTTTTTCACAAGCAGGTGCTCGAGTTCCAGTTACGGGATTTCGAAAACATACCCCACTAATGCGAGCTACCACAACTGTGCCGAGAAGTCTTTCGAAGTATGGGTACAGACACGTCTGGAAGACAAGAAGGCCGGCACCTGGCATTATAATTTGGGGGTAATCAGCGATTCCCAGCATTTATATTGAACGAGTGCAGAGCGAGTCAAAAGATAATGGACCACCATACTTCTAAGTTTTAAATAGACAACACAAATCAATGAAGTTTCGTTTGAACTGCAGGTCTAGTGACTACCTCATTGTTTTTCTGGAAGAGTTTATGTTGAAATGCAGAGAAAGAAACTGGTGTATGTACCTGAGATAGCAAGAACAGTTCCGACATCTTCAGTCGTGTAGCTTAAGCCCCCATATCGCCTAGGGCTTACAGCCCACAGCGAGAAGATCTACAAAGAGAAAGTAGCACCGAATGGATAATGTGAGGATCGAACTAAAAGACACAGACGAATTTATTAGGAAACTGGAACTACTTCGAACTGGGACAGAATTCCAAAGAACAAGCCAAAGTAATATGATTACGACGACCTCTAAATTGTAACTAGCGAAAAGAATGCCTGCTGACTACTGCATTGCGGATTATAAGTTTGTGTTCTTCCACGATAAAAGAACTTTTGCTCTTTAAGCAACTGTCAATGAAGCACCCGGCAGCATGAGTACTGAAATGATTGCACTCATGATTGTGGAATGTCTGGTACAGTGAATGAGGAAGAACTGAGAAGGCGAGTGAGACAAGCACGCGGCACTTTAGGTTACCTCCGTGTAAGCCATGTCGTGAAGCGAGAAGATGCAGTACACAATAATGGATGACATCAAGGGCCAATTCCGTAGCAGAGACTTTTTCGGAGCTTTCCCCTCGACCTTTTGAGTCTTGCATACCGTGCCGGACTGGGGGGACGCGGTCTCCACATCTTCGCGAGACTCGTCAAGATCGCTACTTCCGTGGTGCATATGCAATGTTTCCTGCAATAAAACCAGGTTTCCGGACCCTCAATAAAGCGCATCAAGCAGTAGGTAATTCTTGTCATATAAAAAAGTGAAGTAGAGTGATGTCATGTTGAAAGGATGAGCAACATGAATTGAGTTTGGGGAAGTGCGTACCGGAAGCCAGCAGGACGCGATAGAAACTGCAAATGCAAAAAGCGAGATGGCGAGACAGGGCAAGAAGTAGGGAAATCTGCATTTAGATCAGGAAATCAAATGTTCGCTGCTTTTATCCATTATCACTTATTAGAAGGATCTGCAAAATTAACGTGGAAGAAAGCAACCTCCACTCACCTTCCGAACACTGATTCTTTGGAGAATATCGACGGGAACTTTTCTGCAGGCTGAAACGGCCAAAATAGAAAACCACGAACATGAGAGGAGCATGAAAAATGAGAGAAGCATTTTGCACACGGTCTCCGAATTGCCATCGCTTGCGGAAAACGAAATTTCATGCGCCAAGATATGATAAATCAGAAGTACCTGCGCAAGATAACCTCCCAGAGCTGGACCGATAATCAATCCTATCCCCCATGCTGTACTAACCTGAGTCCAAAGTGCAACTCTCAGCTTTATTTACTTAGCAGAAGAGCTAGGAATCTGTATTGAGAGCTCAAAGGTTTTAACAAAGGTCGGAGATCTTACGGTGGATACTCCTAGCGCTTGGTACTCTTTACGGAATATTTCGGTCGCATAAGCCTGTTACAAAATTGCGAGATACATATGACAATGGTCCCAAATTGAGGCTGGAGCCCCACGACAAATCCCAAAAATCATCAGCCTTATGAGATCTTACCTTGATAGGTCCGAGTAAACCATTTAAACTTCCTAGAAGGAACCTCATTGCGATGGCCATCCAAAAGTTCACACTTAGGCCAAAGAGAGTGTTGAAAATAACCCTGATATAAGTCAAATCATGATGATTAATTGATTGCATCCGTCGGAGAAATTTCTTCCACTGGGAACTCAAAATGAATGTGGATCTTTTACTAACACTGCGATTATTCCCATAATTATGACGGTTTTCGCCCGTAGCGATCCGCCACGATTCCCCAGAAGACGGACGTCAAGGCTCTACCAAACATGAATGAAGAACCTTCGAGATTTCAAGGAATTTGCTAGTGAATAGTTGAGTCGAAGACAAACAAAGGAGTCTGTATTGAACACAGATAAGCAACTCGGATAATCTCACCTACATAACCGGCATAATACCCGATGTCTTCCTCTCTTTTGGCGATATGAAAATCTCTAATCTGTCATTCGAAATTCAAGAAACAAATAAAGGTTTCTCGAGTAGAAGAGGCTAAATCAATGCTTCGAGTCATTTATACAATTATCTGCCGAGGAAAGTAATGGAACTTTTAGTCAAGGTTAACCATCCTAAGCAACCGCATGCCAATGGCAAACTCTGCTGCTTCAAAGTTAGATGGAAGAATGTCCATTTCGCACGTACTTGTTATATTTGCAGGAAAAGAGAAAATTTACAGGACGAATCGACCAGGAGCCTAGAGAGACGACATTCGAGAAAACAGAGCCTAAACCATACAATTTAGGATGCAATGTCTCGAGTGTAGACAGAACATTTGTAAATGCATCGTACTTAGAAGTTTAAGTATAAAATGTAAGAACTTACCATGAAGTAAAGGAATGGGAATAGAGATGATATCGGCAGTGCTGGAAAAGATAAAGGACACGAGACTGGTCAGTAACATCATAAGTCTAATTAGCCGCTAATTATGGTACGAATTAACGTCTATAAGCGGACTAACACTAGCAGAGAAATAAAACATCTTGGGGACATACTCTCCATCGCTATGCAATTTCACCGTCGGCTTAACTTCACATCAACAAAACTGAATAATTCCGAACAAATTAACTTCGAGATGTCATGCAAATTCGTGTCATTGTTGTTGGGTCCGGTTACTCGGTAAGTTAAAAGAACCCAGAAAAGAAAATCGAAAAAGTTGACCGGAAGCTTATGAACAACGAAGATGCCATATGTGCTTTTTCACCTGTGCACAGCACGACGATCCAGATCGACACGAGCTCGCGGATCGGCAAGCCTCTCTGTGATTCCTTAAGTTTCTCGACTTTGCAGCCGGGGCAATTCTCGTAGTAATGCTTCTCCAACAGCGCCTCCTTCTGTTCTTCCACCGCCATTGCCGTCGACCTCAACAGGTAGAGCTGAACCCCGCGAAATTCAGCTCCCCGAATCAAAATCTGCTTCAAGACACAGAATAAAACACTAAGCGTTAGTGAAGAACAAAACCACATAGTACATCGATGATGCTGCACTTCCAAGGCATCCTACGAGAGTTCGACAGCACGTGAAAACCCGAAGATGCTTCATGTTCAAAGCTGAAGAAGACAGAGATTCTAACTTTGGATCATTTCATGAAAGAAAAAAAGGGTTCGATTCACACACCCAGAATGAAAACAAGAAGAAGTTGATCTCGTAATCTGCGACTGAGGGTTTTGTTCGTTTTTTGCATGTGGGAGTGAAGTTATATGGCCGGCTTTTGAAGGGAAGCCATGGAAAATGATAGGGCAGGGAAATCTGAGAACCAACTCGTTCCAATTGTCATCATTGAACACGTCAGATTTCTCGGGCACTAGTGGTCCAAATGATGAGGACAGCTTCATTATTTATGGACTAACGTACAATATAGGGGGAGACGAGAGACCAAAATCTGGAAAAAGCAAACTCCAAATTGAACTCTCTAGCCTCACCCACGAGCTCCCACGAAAGCCCCGTAAAAGAATATTACAAAATGAAAGAAAAGGGTCATTTGAAGATGCTGATAATAATTGCACGAGAATGCTCAATTCATAAAAAAAAAATTAAAATTTCTTGTTATTCGATGACTTAATACGAAATGCATTAATAAAGGACAATTCAGATTTAAGCAAGTCCTAAATTTGGTTCGTTTGAAGTTTCCTTCGGACCTCGAGATTTCTAGTACGTCAAGCAAAAAGAGGGTAGTTTTTTTTTTTTTTCCTCTGTGGTCTTGATGGATTAGGCCATGTGATCGAATGCCTGAAGTACTACTGTGTTTCTCTTTTTCTGCATTACATACACAGGACCATAGTAAGAAGGTCACGGGCAATCATTTCCTACACGACAGCGACTTGGGGAAAAAGGAGTAAAATGATTCGTAATGGTCCTTTGGGAGTATTATATATGTGGGGGAAGAGGTAAACTTCGATGTAGGACACGTCTCTTGAATCCGACGACGTGCTCGACAAATGGACGAAAGAATCGTTCCAAAAAAGATGGTGGCGACCACAATTACTTGATTGGACAAACCAGAGGTCACAGTCAAAGAGTACGAAAATTTTCTGGATGGAAAGAGTTTGAGGAGAGATTGAATTCTCCTACTTGATTTTCAGCCAAGACTGGTTACGAAGCAAGTAAATTCTCTCTCGTTGTTTTGACATCATCCACAGCAGACCAACTTGATGAGCTCTTTTTGTTTTTTTTTTTGTTTTACCTTCTTCTTTTCACGTTATTGATCTTAGGTGAACCGCGGTGTTAGTAATTTCATTTTTCTTTTGTCATCTAAAGAAACAGAGGGAAAAATTTGACTAAAACAGTCCTAAACATATTATACGGATACTAATTCACTTATCAACTTTTTAATTTGGCCAATTTACTCCTTCTAGCCAAATTTTGATCGATACTTATTAACGTAGATTCTGGCCATCTCATGTGACATGATTGGATGACATGGATAATTTTTATAATGTTTAAAAAAAAGCCTGAACTTTTATAAATCTTTGATTTTTCTTCTTGTCTTTTCTTTAATTTGCTTTTTGTAAAAAGAAAATTACCAAAAATTGCCCATGTTTACGCCAGCCATATCACGTACAATGATTTTTTAGCTGAAATTGTCCAGCATGACTAAACTGGCAAATCATTAAGAGGTCTATGACTAAATTGGCCATAGTAAAAAGATTATGACTGAATTAGCATCCGTAAATAGGTTTAGAACTTTTTTGGTTATTACCTAGAAGACATAGTCTCGTGACTTCCATAAAACTTTTCTTCATCAATTTTGAAAGATCAAGATCTGCTTAAGATGAGGAAAATGGAGGGGGTGACAGTGAACGTTGGAAAATAGGCGAAATTTCAATAATATTCCAACAAAGGAAGGTCTTGAACATTTGATCTCGCCTAAAGAAAATGATAAATTGTAACTTTCTAGCTGTTATCATTTGTTTTTACACAGTAACGAATTGGTTGACAAAGGGCCCACAAATCGAACGAGAGATTTTGGACAAGCCAATGGCCACATTAAGCATTCTTGTCGCAGTACGAAATATTGCTGGACTTTGTCTTGATGATGGTGGGGAGGTGAAGTTTCACGTTTCTCCTGATCATCAATATCGACCCGTTGCAACTCTTGAGGGGTCGAAATCTGTGTAAGCCCTCGAGAAAAGCTAGGGTTTCCTCCTTCCCCATCCCCTGGAAAAAGCAGCCCCTAAGCTTGTCTTTGAGGGAGAGAGAGGGACCTTTTCCTCTTTCTCCCTCCCTCCCCCTTTTCTTACTTGTTTCCCTCTTTCCCCCGTGAAAGCTTTCGATTTGTGTGGGTAAATAAATTTCTACGGCTAATTTTGGATGAATGTAGAGATCAGGTCGGCCACCTATCCAGTCGATAGTCGAAGATGATGTTCATGACATGCCTCCACAATCTCTCTGAGATTAGGCAACTATTCTTTTTCGATTTAGATTTAGATCAAGATTTGGAATTTTACTCTCCCAAATTAAATTTAGATATAGATTTGAGAGTTTTCTACAAGTATTTAATTTGCATTCTTTCAACATATTAATATTGGTGTCTCTACACGACGATGGTGATGAGAACATCGTAGACTTTATGGCTTTTGTTTTGTTCGGCAGTTATTTGGAATTTGCTATATTCGGAAGATATAACTCTCAACTATTATTATGATATATAAATGATATCTTTCTTTCGAACCAAAAAAAAAAAATCCATGGGAATTTCAGCCATTTCGTTGGATCGCGTGAATTTTACATGAGGCCTGCATAATTCAACAATTGAGATTCACTGAAGGTCAAGTGTTCCCAAAAAATCCAAGAATTTTTTTCCCAATGTGGATTGCGTGGTTCGTTGCTTCTCGAAAGCCACATGACATGAGGTACTAATTTATGGACAACAGAGTTCTTCACAAGCTAAGTAACACCAACATGCGAAACATCATTTTCGAAAAATAAAGAATTTGATACGTTAGGACATGTTGTATATGTAATATATATTTTTATATGTGCATGATAAATTACCATTTTTGCACACAAAAAAAAAAGAGCTTTTAAAGTAAAAACGAATGGACCCAAAAAGAAATAAAGTAAAAACGGAAATTAAATTGCCATTAGTGCCCTTTTTATGGTAGGTGTGGCCTGTTAGGTTTTATGCCATTTTTCCATTTTTTCTGTGACGTTGCAATCTCCTTTTTGTCCTTCTAGATTTGCCTTGCTTCTCTGCGATGAGTTCCACCGCGAGCGCGTGTCCTTGTCCCACACGTGTCCAACACCGACGTGACCGCTCCCGCGGCATGTCCGCGCTTCATAGTACCTCTCTGACCAAAAAAAAAAAAATAGTACGTAAGGGGGTCCAATGCAATTATTATCACAGCTAAATTATATGTGCGTGATGCCTGATAACCACAACCTGTAGCCAGCATGACACAGAGGAAAAGTTACTTAATCAGTCCCTAAATTAACATATTATAACATATTACGTGGATGCCATTTCAAAACATAAATTTTTCAATTTTATAAATTTAATCATAAACCTTAAATTTAGCCATAAATCTCGCCAGCAGTTGGCCGATGCTTAGTATGCTTACTAACCATCGCAAAAGAAAAAAAAAAGTTATAAATAACAATTAAAAGATGTCAACGCCATCGTCGACCGCATTACATAGGATGGTTGGAGTCCACGTCACCGATTTTCGCCCAACATTTGCTAAATGGACTAAATTGACACAGATTCAATAAATTAAGGACTTTTTTTTTTATACTTTTCCGTCCAATGTAAATATAGTTGAAGAGTAGTTCTCGAGTTAGGGATGGAGAAAAATATAAACCTTTGCATACACAATTGTGTTTTTAGAGTGCGGGATAATGAAACAATCGCACCAAAAAGGAATGTGACTGGTAATATGCACAACCTTGCTACGGTCTATTAGTAGCGATGAAGTGCACTGCAACACAAGTATATTCTAATAGTGAGATTGATTCATACATTCAGGGGGACTGGAAATGAAACATTTTCTTCCCAATGTCAGGATGATAACACGATCATGACTGCCATTTGGATGAGCTCGTGAAAGAATCGAATGACAGATGATCTCTTGCAAACACTGCTTTGGGTTTTGATAGCCCCTATACTCGGGATCCATGCAGGTTCAACTCTCCTTTCATTTAGTCGCGGCGCTCGACAAGGAACGGCTCGAATGTCATCAGCACCCCGATCGCCACGACCACATTCAAGATGAAGAAGATCATCTCGCTGCCTGCACACAGGCATGGGGGTCGTTAAAGTTCCTCAGTAAGCCGAGGGCTCAAGTGCAGTCTATCAAGGTCGCATAGACTTATATCTCATCATTGTACACCCTGAATGTGTGCATATACACATCTTCATGTTAACAGTTTTTCTTTTAGCAGATGACAACAGATGAGTTAGTCATGGTTATACAAAGAAGGCCAGAGCGGTCATCTTAGAACTGGAAAAGATTCGGTTTACCTGGGAGAAAGGCCGCATCCTGACGCTCTTGTGTCCAAGAGAATCTGCGAAAGATTTTGTCCATGGATGAGAACATTAACCAAGTCTGCCCTTTAAGCATGCAGAGTAATTGTTTACATTCAGTAATTAGTCTACAATTGAATCGACGGCTAATTGTCCTGTCAGTGTGATATAATGAAAGCCGACAAAAATTGAGCGGACTCACATTGCGCCTCCTCCAGCTGGAGCAACCGCCTTGAAGAGAGACACGGCGGTCATCGCGATTCCATTAGCAGCTCCTCTCTGATCTTGATCCTGCGAATTCAGATTTGGACATAAGCCAAACCTTCACGAGAAAGGTGTGCATTCGAAGGATGTTAATAAAGATTAGACATGTCGGAGATGATCATTAGAAGCTTACAATGGCTTTGTTTTGCAGAATGATCAAGCTGGTGAAGACGGAATTCTTTCGACATGCACAATTCCACAGTTAGAATTAGGTATGAACAAAGGTTTTGCCTTTTCTCTATTCCATACAGAAAAAGTAACTCCAATGTTTTTTTTATGCATATTGGCTTGTACGGCATACTCACAGAAAGAACATTCATTGCGACTGATGCACAATTCATAACTATGGAGAGACTTAGCCCGGTCAGCATCGCTATAGAAGGGTAACTTGACAAGAGCGGTATCGTTAAGACCTGTACTCAAGCATTTGTGCAAAGGAAACACAGAGGATTATCATCCATTTATCAGATAGACCATGAACATCCAGAGATACAATAGTAGAAAACATGTTTTTCACAAGCACGTGCTCCAGTTCAAGTTACGAGATGTCGAAAACATACGCCACAAATGCGGGCTACCAAAACGGGGCCGAGAAGTTTGTCCAAGTATGGGTATAAGCACGTTTGGAAGACGAGAAGGCCGGCACCTAGCAGTAGAATGCGGCAATCAGGGATTCCCAGCAAATACATTGAACGAGTACCGAGATAAGTTCAGTGATAATAGACCACCATACTAGTAAGTTTTGAATAGGTAGAACTCATATCAACAATAAGGACCGCCACATCTTGAGTTTGAATTGCAGTTTTAGTGACTGCAATGTTGTTTTCCTGAACGAATTTATCATGATAGACAAGGAAGAAGCTAGAGTATATACCTGAAATGGAAAGAACAGTTCCAACATCTTCGGTCGTGTAGCTTAAACCCCCTAATCGCCTAGGGCTTACGGCCCATAGCGAGAAGATCTACAAAGAGAAAATAGCATGGAAAGGCTAATGAGAGGATCGAAATCAAAGACAAAATGAACTTATTTGGAAACTGGCATGATATGCTGATGCCAGATAATGAACTACTTCGAACTAGGATAGAATTCCAAAGAACAAGTCAAAATAAGTTTCTCCTGACAACCAATTAACTCATGAATAGCCAAAGGAATGTCTTCTGCCAACTGCATTGCAGATTACAAGTTTGTGTTCGTCGTCAATAAAACAATTTTTGCACTACAAGCAACTGTGAATGAAGCACTCGGCACAGGGAGTACAGATATGATTCACTCATGATATTAGAATACGGTCAATGAAGAAGAACTGGGAAGGCGTGGTAGAGAAGCACATGCTATTTTACGTTACCTCCGAGTAAGCCATGTCATGAAGCGAGAAGACGCCCAACGACATGATGGCCGACATCAAGGGCCAATTACGAATCAGAGACTTTTTCGGAGCTTTCCCTTCGACCTTTTGCGTCTTGCATTTCGCACCAGACTCGAGGGATGCAGTGTCCACATCTTCGCAAGACTCATGAAGCTCGCTATTTCCGTGGTGCATATGCAATGTTTCCTGCAGTGAAACCGGATTTCTGGGCACTCAATAAAGCGCAACAAGCAGTTGCGAATCCTTTCATAGATAAAGTTATGCAGAGATCATGTCTGATGACAGGACCAAAACGAAATATTTTTCAATATCAAGAATGAGAAACATGAACTGAGTTTAGTGAACTCCATACCGGAAGCCTGCAGGACGCGATGGAAACTACCAGTGCAAAAAGAGAGATGACGAGACAGGGCAAGAAGTAGGGAAATCTGCATCCAAATCAAGAAATCAAATGTATGAAGGTCGTGTGATGATCACTTAATAGGATCTGCAATATTAATGTATAAGAAAGCAAACCTCCACTCACTTTCCAAACATTGATTCTTTGGAAAATATCAACGGGAACTTTTCTGCGGGCTGAATTGAAAAAAGAGAAAAAAGAACAACCAGGAACATCAGAGGAGCATGTAAATACTCAATTTATGCGTTGAGATATGATCAGCCAGACGTACCTGCGCAAGATAACCTCCCAGAGCTGGACCGATAATCAATCCTATCCCCCATGCTGTACTAACCTGAGTCCAAAGTCTAACTCTTAGCTTAATCTACTTGGCAGAAAAAAACTAGGAATCAGTATTGAGAGCTCAAAGGCTTTGACAAAGGCCAGAGATCTTACAGTGGATAATCCTAGTGCTTGGTACTCCTCACGGAATATTTCGCTCGCATAAGCCTGTTATGAAATTGTGAAATACATATATCGGAATGATCGCGAATTCGTGGAACAAATTAAGAAGGGATAGCTTATCTGAGGCTCAAAATGACTCATGCCACAACGTGTCTCAAAGTTCATAAGCGGAACGACATCTTACCTTGATCGGTCCGAGTAAACCATTTAAACTTCCTAGAAGAAACCTCATCGCAATGGCCATCCAAAAGTTCACACTTAGGCCAAAGAGGGTGTTGAAGATTACCCTGATATAAATCGAACCATAACAGAAATTGATTGTAATCATCGCAGAAATTTTTCGTCATTGGGAACTGAAAATGAATGGTAATCTCGTACTCACACTGCGATTATTGCCATGATTATGACCGGTTTTCGCCCATATCGATCCGCCACAATTCCCCAGAAAATTGACGTAACGGCTCTACCCAAAAGGAAAGAACAACCTTCCAGATTTCAATGAGTTCGTTAGCGAAAAGTTGAAATCAAACCAGGGAGTCTGCAATGAACAGAGATGAGCAACAGGATTATCTCACCTAGGCAACCGGCATAATACCCAATGTCTTCCTCTCTTGTGGCGATATGGAAATCTCTAATCTGCCATTCGAAATTCAACAAACAATCGAAGATTTCTTGAGTAGAAGAGGCTAAATCATATGCTTCGAGTCATTTACACAATTATCTACAGGAAAGTAGTGCGACTGCATGCCAACCGGCTAACTCTGAAGCTTCAAAGGTGGACAAAACAATTTTCACTTCGCTCATACTTGTTTCATTCGCAACAAATGCGAAAAATTTCAGGACTAATTGACCAAGAATAACAATCTGGACCCTAGAGAGACCATATTTGAGAAAACAGAGCCTAAACCATACAGTTTAGGATACAATATCTCTTGTGTAGACAGAGCGATATACTTAAAAATTGCAGCATAAAAATATAAGAACTTACCATGAAGTAAAGGAATGGGTATAGAGATGATATTGGCAGTGCTGGAATGAGAAAGGACAAGACACTGATCAATAACATCGTAAGTCTAATTAGCCATTAATTATGTGACTACAAGTACATCCAGTTTGTACATCTTTTCGACAAATAACTTCTGATTACTATATCAAAATTTACAATGAGCTAAGCGGGTTTACACTCTCCATCTCCATGCAACATCGCCCTCGGATTAACTTTACATCAACCACTGAGTCATTCCAGACAAATTAACTCCGAAATATCATATAAATTCATGTCATCCTTATGTCCAGTCACTCGGTACGTTCCATGAACCTAGAAAGAAAAAAATCCAAAAGTTGACAGAAAGCTATTCAACAACAATAGTGCTATACATGCTCATTACCGCTGCAAAGCACGATGATCCAGATCGACACGAGCTCACGATCGGAAAGCCTCTCTGCGATTCCTTAAGCTTCTCGACTTTGCAGCCAGGCAATTCTCATAGTAATGCTTCTGCAACAGCGCCTCCTTTTTTTCTTCCACCGCCATCGCTATTAACCTCAACAGAGAGAGCTGAACCCGCGAAATCCAGCTCCTGTACAATGAAATAGAAAACCCTTCTTTTCCAAGCGGAAAATCTGCTTCGAGAGAGAATAATCACACAGAGTCTGGTGAAGGAGGTGATCTAGGAAATGTGAGAACGAACTTGTCCCACATGTGACATTTCTCTCGTTTAAGGAAATATTGTCAAAGTGAGGAAGAACAAAACTGGTAAATATGAATTGGAATCTTCTGGATTTTGTTTGTCACCACTAACATCTGGTGCTATCTCGGATTTTCACGTGTCTTTTCAAAAAATCGCGATTAATATCTGAGATCCTGAAAGAATCGTCGTTCCTCCAAAAGTCGACGTTGAGAGTCTTGAGATCCTGAAAGTGCTCATGACGTGAAGTCAGATCGAAGCCTTTCTGCTATTCGGAGCAATGCGATGCTCACCCCCTGCGGAGCTATAATTCAAAAGGATGATGCTCTATCTCATCCTTTCGATGAACGAAGGAACGTGGGACTCCGTCCCTCGTCGCTTTTGATTGATTGCCGTGTATAATAAACGCTGCAAGATACTGATCTCATTAAAGGTGCTGAAAAGAATCGATGGTCTGAAAAGGTCGGCGTGGGGGTCCAGTCAACGTCGCACTGATCGAGGTGGCTCTGCGTGTCGCAAGCTCTGTCGCAAGCCGAGGCGGATGGAGCTCAGCACATGCCACGTATTATGAAGACATGAAAGGCCCCGAAACGATGAGCAAGGCTTTGGTAGTTTCCTCGTCCGTCTGAACGTGGGATATCATAAAAGCTTTTATGGCAAATTTGTCTTTCGGTCTCAGTTCTCTAGACGACAGGGTTGTCGTGATTGGACGTCGACCGAACCCTCTTGCATGGTCCTTTTATTTTCCCACGACAAAGATATTAATCACGTTTTTTTTTCTTTTTAAGAAGCGTGAAAATCCGAGATAATATTAGGGTTCCTTTTATTTCACAAAAAATGAGTCATTTAAAAAATATTTTATCAAAAATAATTACTTATCTCGCTTAAGAAATAAATGAATGAATTTTTTTCATTACTTATGAAAATAATTATGCATAAATTATTATCAATGATGAAAATATTTTTCGTTGACTAATTTTTTTTCAATGATATAATCAATTACTTTTCGAAGCAAGATCGCGGCAACCAATCACGCATTCATCCAATTTGATTTTGAGGCATCTTCTGGGTTCCCTTTTAAAGCTTTGTCCCTAGAGAAGAATCAATGTCCCACCTTCTCAAGCAAAGAACGAGGGAAAACACATAAATGGATCTGAACATTTCGCTCATTATGCAGTGTGGCATTGAACTTTATCTGTAAATTTCGAAACGTGTTCAATTTAATCCCTAAAGTCGAATGTTGTCTTTGAATTTGAATTAATGAAAGGGCTACACTAAATTCTTCGTATAATTTAGGGGGAGGTGGCGGCTGCTCTGCAAGTTCCCTTCCCACCACTATCTCCGTCCTTGTAAAACCGGTCAAGCAGCGGGTGGGGTGTTTTCCTCCCTCGTACTTTGTCGAAAATGCCCATCAAATTTGGGATGCTTCTACAGATGGAGGTGGAATGAAAGTTACTCTGTTCAGGACTTTTTCTAAAGTATGAAACCATGCAAAGATGGTGGACTAAGCAAGCGCGCTCATGCTCACTACACAATTTTAGGAGCCTCTTTCGAAGCAGTTTGATTTTTTTTGCAGCTAAGAAGCGGCATCCAGCTTTGCCTTAATTGACAATGTTGTTGTAATGCAACAGGGTGCATTCACTTTAACTGCAGCAGAATATTAAAATATGTAAATATGTGTTTCAAATACATGCGATTGGTTTTACCGGATCGCTTCGGGAGCAAATCGGACGGACTAGACCGGTTTGCTGTTCCGGAATGGAAACCGGACCACCCGCCCCGTGGGTTACTCAATTCGAGCGAAAATGAATGAGGACAAAGAGGTCAGCACTGACGTGATTAGAATAAGGTCACGGACATTCATTGCCTAAACGACAGAGACTTCGAAATAAAAAGAGAGGAAGGATGGCCCATTCGGAATTAATAGATGGTGAGGGACCGATGCGATCCGGGGCACGATCTCTCGAATTAACAAGGTGCTCTCAATATTCAATTCACCTGTCGTTTTTGGCGTGGTCCATCCACAGGAAAAAGGACCAAAATGGATTATTGTGGCAGCAATTCATGACTGAAACCTGTGGCCGCAGGCCGAGGGCATTTCCATGGCCTTTTTTTGAAAGGGCATTTTGGTACCAAAACAAAAGCTTCAGTTGCAACTTCTGAGTAAAACTGTGAGAAATTCGGCTTGAAAGAGTCGGGGGAGATTGAATTGTCATCTCGATTTTAGCAGAAATGGTCAAGAACAAGAACTTTAGTGATAAAATTTCCTCGTGAAATTTATCATAAAAGTCATAAGCTATTGTAATTATGTTAATTCAAATACAAACATTTTAATTATGCCAATTAAGTCAGTCACTATGCGATAGCTATGAGCCCCATAGCTACGGCCCTCGCTCATAGCCAGGCAAGGGCCTCCCTCGCCAACATCTGGCGGCCTCTTGTTGGCCCTTAACAATAAAAAAAAGTTAAGAAAAAATTTAAAAATCTACATCAGCGTAAACCGCGCCATATAAAACGGTCGGCGGACGTTGGTGTCTATGTTATTAATTTTCGGTCAAAATTGATCGGATGGACTCGATTGACAAAATGCGAAAATGTTTATAACTCAATTAGCACGTAAAAAAATTTAAAACTTAATTGATAAAATTACAATAGGTTGAGGAATTTTTTTTGATAAATTTGTTGTGGTCTGAGACAAAAATCCATTTTGGAATGGTAAATAAAGAGAAGATGCTAGAACACAATTAGAGGACTCATGTTGTTTGGACCCGAACGAAGCTCGCAATATGAGACCAATAATTGCGGGATTTGTCTGAACATCAATCTAACGAATATTAGTCGTTTCGTTAGATCATGTGGATCTTATGTGAGATCTAACTCATTCAATGGCCGGAATTCATTAGGGTCAATTGTTCTTGGAGAATCCATTATTTTTCCGAATATAGATTACATGGTATCGTGCTTTTCGAAAGTCACATGACATGAGGTACCAATTTATGGACAACAAAGTTTGTCACGAGTGGGTCTAATGCTGTTGATAGCAAAGTTGCATGTGTCGAATGCCCACACTTGGTAACTCGAATAACATAGGAGGAAAATTACTCGATCATTTTAGATCTATTGTACGAATGTCAAATCAGCCCTAAACTTTTTAATTTAGTACTAAAAATTGGACATGGAATTTCAATGTAGTCATTCTGGTTAATTTTCATTGAAAATTGACGATGTAACGGTTCAATCATCATCGGCCGTAATTTTGCTATGCAATGTCGTCATCGACTTAACTTCACGTCAACAACTTAATTGTTTCCAAGCAAATAACTCCAAAGTATTATGTAAATTCGCCTCATTTATATGTCCCGCCACTCTAATGTAGAGAAGAACATTTGAAGTTAACAGAAAACTTATGAACAACAATAGTTGCTATGTATAATTATTACTGTTGTTGAGTGCGTTGATCTAGATCGAAATGAGCTTGCAGATCGGTAAGCCTCTTTGTGATTCCTTGAGCTATTATTCGGATAACTGGTTGAAAAGAGTATTTTGCCAAATCATCAAAAAATTTAGGATTAAATTGGCATAATTAAAAGGTTTATGACTTAATTGGCAAATCGTCAAAAGATTTACGATTAAGTGGCATAATTTAAAGATTTAGAACTGAATTAATCTATGTACAATAGGTTTATCATTTTTTGGACAAATTTTTTCCCAAAATCATCTAAGTGGATACGCACTTTAATCGTAAATCTTTTGACGATTTGCCAATTAAGTCATAAACCTTTTATTATGCCATTAATCCTAAATTTTTTGATGATTTGGCAAAATACTCTTTTCAACCAGTTATCCGAATAATAGCTCAAGGAATCACAAAGAGCCTTACCGATCTGCAAGCTCATTTCGATCTGGATCAACGCACTCAACAACAGTAATAATTATACATAGCAACTATTGTTGTTCATAAGTTTTCTGTTAACTTCAAATGTTCTTCTCTACATTAGAGTGGCGGGACATATAAATGAGGCGAATTTACATAATACTTTGGAGTTAATTTGCTTGGAACAATTAAGTTGTTGACGTGAAGTTAAGTCGATGACGACATTGCATAGCAAAATTACGGCCGATGATGATTGAACCGTTACATCGTCAATTTTCAATGAAAATTAACCAGAATGACTACATTGAAATTCCATGTCAATTTTTAGTACTAAATTAAAAAGTTTAGGGCTGATTTGACATTCGTACAATAGATCTAAAACTGATCGAGTAATTTTCCTCCTATGTTATTCGAGTTACCAAGTGTGGGCATCGACACGTGCAACTTTGCTATCAACAGCATTAGACCCACTCGTGACAAACTTTGTTGTCCATAAATTGGTACCTCATGTCATGTGACTTTCGAAAAGCACGATACCATGTAATCTGTATTCGGAAAAATAATTGGATTCTCCAAGAACAATTGACCCTAATGAATTCCGGCCATTGAATGATTTAGATCTCACATAAGATCCACATGATCTAACGAAATGACTGATATTCGTTAGATTGATGTTCAGACAAATCCCGCAATTATTGGTCTCATATTGCGAGCTTCGTTCGGGTCCAAACAACATGAGTCCTCTAATTGTGTTCTAGCATCTTCTCTTTATTTACCATTCCAAAATGGATTTTTGTCTCAGACCACAACAAATTTATCAAAAAAAATTCCTCAACCTATTGTAATTTTATCAATTAATTTTAAATTTTTTTATCGTGCTAATTGAGTTATAAACATTTTCGCATTTTGTCAATCGAGTCCATCCGATCAATTTTGACCGAAAATTAATACATAGACACCAACCGTCCGCCGACCGTTTTATATGGCGCGGTTTACGCTGATGTAGATTTTTAAATTTTTTTCTTACTTTTTTTATTGTTAAGGGCCAACAAGAGGCCGCCAGATGTTGGCGAGGGAGGCCCTTGCCTAGCTATGAGCGAGGGCCGTAGCTATGGGGCTCATAGCTATCGCATAGTGACTGACTTAATTGGCTAATTAAAATGTTTGTATTTGAATTAACATAATTACATTAGGCTTATGACTTTTATGATAAATTTCACGAGGAAATTTTATCACTAAAGTTCTTGTTCTTGACCATTTCTGCTAAAATCGAGATGACAATTCAATCTCCCCCGACTCTTTCAAGCCAAATTTCTCACGGTTTTACTCAGAAGTTGCAACTGAAGCTTTTGTTTTGGTACCAAAATGCCCTTTCAAAAAAGGTCATGGAAATGCCCTCGGCCTGCGGCACAGGTTTCAGTCATGAATTGCTGCCACAATAATCCATTTTGGTCCTTTTTCCTGTGCATGGACCACGCCAAAACGACAGGTGAATTGAATATTGAGAGCACCTTGTTAATTCGAGAGATCGTGCCCGGATCGCATCGGTCCCCACCATCTATTAATTCCGAAAGGGCCATCCTTCCTCTCTTTTATTTCGAAGTCTCTGTCGTTTAGGCAATGAATGTCCGTACCTTATTCTAATCACGTCAGTGCTGACCTCTTTGTCCTCATTCATTTCGCTCGAATTGAGTAACCCACGGGGCGGGTGGTCCGGTTTCCATTCCGGAACAGAAAACCGGTCTAGTCCGTCCGATTTGCTCCCGAGCGATCCGGTAAACCAATCGCATGTATTTGAAACACATATTTACATATTTTTAATATTCTGCTGCAGTTAAAGTGAATGCACCCTGTTGCATTACAACAACATTGTCAATTAAGGCAAGCTGGATGCCGCTTCTTAGCTGCAAAAAAATCAAACTGCTTCGAAAGAGGCTCCTAAAATTGTGTGAGCATGAGCGCGCTTGCTTAGTCCACCATCTTTGCATGGTTTCATACTTAGAAAAAGTCCTGAACAGAGTAACTTTCATTCCACCTCCATCTGTAGAAGCATCCCAAATTTGAGTTGGGCATTTTCGACAAAGTACGAGGGAGGAAAACACCCCACCCGCTGCTTTGACCGGTTTTACAAGGACGAGATAGTGGTGGGAAGGGAACTTGCAGAGCAGCCGCCACCTCCCCTAAATTATACGAAGATATTTAGTGTAGCCCTTTCATTAATTCAAATTCAAAGACAACATTCGACTTTAGGGATTAAATTGAACACGTTTCGAAATTTACAGATTAAAGTTCAATGCCACACTGCATAATGAGCGAAATGTTCAGATCCATTTATGTTGTTTTTCCCTCGTTCTTTGGCTTGAGAAGGTGGGACATTGATTCTTCTCTAGGGACAAAGCTTTAAAGGGAACCCAGAAGATGCCTCAAAATCAAATTGGATGAATGCGTGATTGGTTGCCGCGATCTTGCTTCGAAAAGTAATTGATTATATCATTTGAAAAAAAATTAGTCAACGAAAAATATTTTCATCATTGATAATAATTTATGCATAATTATTTCATAAGTAATGAAAAAAATTCATTCATTTATTCTCTTAAGCGAGATAAGTAATTATTTTTGATAAATATTTTTTAAATGACTCATTTTTTGTGAAATAAAAGGAACCCTAATATTATCTCGGATTTTCACGCTTCTTAAAAAGAAAAAAAACGTGATTAATATCTTTGTCGTGGGAAAATAAAAAGGACCATGCAAGA
This sequence comes from Psidium friedrichsthalianum, assembly GCA_019149425.1. Taxonomy (NCBI): domain Eukaryota; kingdom Viridiplantae; phylum Streptophyta; class Magnoliopsida; order Myrtales; family Myrtaceae; genus Psidium; species Psidium friedrichsthalianum. The sequence goes on from JAGVVM010000064.1 coordinate 87,581, forward strand.
GGGTTCGGTCGACGTCCAATCACGACAACCCTGTCGTCTAGAGAACTGAGACCGAAAGACAAATTTGCCCATAAAAGCTTTTATGATATCCCACGTTCAGACGGACGAGGAAACTACCAAAGCCTTGCTCATCGTTTCGGGCCTTTCATGTCTTCATAATACGTGGCATGTGCTGAGCTCCATCCGCCTCGGCTTGCGACAGAGCTTGCGACACGCAGAGCCACCTCGATCAGTGCGACGTTGACTGGACCCCCCACGCCGACCTTTTCAGACCATCGATTCTTTTTCAGCACCTTTAATGAGATCAGTATCTTGCAGCGTTTATTATACACGGCAATCAATCAAAGCGACGAGGACGGAGTCCCACGTTCCTTCGTTCATCGAAAGGATGAGATAGAGCATCATCCTTTTGAATTATAGCTCCGCAGGGGGTGAGCATCGCATTGCTCCGAATAGCAGAAAGGCTTCGATCTGACTTCACGTTCATGGAGCAACTTTCAGGATCTCAAGACTCTCAACGTCGACTTTTGAGGAACGACGATTCTTTCAGGATCTCAAGATATTAATCGCGATTTTTTGAAAGACACGTGAAAATCCGAGATAGCACCAGATGTTAGTGGTGACAACAAAATCCAAGAGATTCCAATTCATATTTACCAGTTTTGTTCTTCCTCACTTTGACAATATTTCCTTAAACGAGAGAAATGTCACATGTGGGACAAGTTCGTTCTCACATTTCCTAGATCACCTCCTTCACCAGACTCTGTGTGATTATTCTCTCTCGAAGCAGATTTTCCGCTTGGGAAAAGAAGGGTTTTCTATTTCATTTGTACAGGAGCTGGATTTCGCGGGTTCAGCTCTCTCTGTTGAGGTTAATAGCGATGGCGGTGGAAGAAAAAAGGAGGCGCTGTTGCAGAAGCATTACTATGAGAATTGCCTGGCTGCAAAGTCGAGAAGCTTAAGGAATCGCAGAGAGGCTTTCCGATCCGTGAGCTCGTGTCGATCTGGATCATCGTGCTTTGCAGCGGTAATGAGCATGTATAGCACTATTGTTGTTGAATAGCTTTCTGTCAACTTTTGGATTTTTTTCTTTCTAGGTTCATGGAACGTACCGAGTGACTGGACATAAGGATGACATGAATTTATATGATATTTCGGAGTTAATTTGTCTGGAATGACTCAGTGGTTGATGTAAAGTTAATCCGAGGGCGATGTTGCATGGAGATGGAGAGTGTAAACCCGCTTAGCTCATTGTAAATTTTGATATAGTAATCAGAAGTTATTTGTCGAAAGATGTACAAACTGGATGTACTTGTAGTCACATAATTAATGGCTAATTAGACTTACGATGTTATTGATCAGTGTCTTGTCCTTTCTCATTCAGCACTGCCAATATCATCTCTATACCCATTCCTTTACTTCATGGTAAGTTCTTATATTTTTATGCTGCAATTTTTAAGTATATCGCTCTGTCTACACAAGAGATATTGTATCCTAAACTGTATGGTTTAGGCTCTGTTTTCTCAAATATGGTCTCTCTAGGGTCCAGATTGTTATTCTTGGTCAATTAGTCCTGAAATTTTTCGCATTTGTTGCTAATGAAACAAGTATGAGCGAAGTGAAAATTGTTTTGTCCACCTTTGAAGCTTCAGAGTTAGCCGGTTGGCATGCAGTCGCACTACTTTCCTGTAGATAATTGTGTAAATGACTCGAAGCATATGATTTAGCCTCTTCTACTCAAGAAATCTTCGATTGTTTGTTGAATTTCGAATGGCAGATTAGAGATTTCCATATCGCCACAAGAGAGGAAGACATTGGGTATTATGCCGGTTGCCTAGGTGAGATAATCCTGTTGCTCATCTCTGTTCATTGCAGACTCCCTGGTTTTGATTTCAACTTTTCGCTAACGAACTCATTGAAATCTGGAAGGTTGTTCTTTCCTTTTGGGTAGAGCCGTTACGTCAATTTTCTGGGGAATTGTGGCGGATCGATATGGGGCGAAAACCGGTCATAATCATGGCAATAATCGCAGTGTGAGTACGAGATTACCATTCATTTTCAGTTCCCAATGACGAAAAATTTCTGCGATGATTACAATCAATTTCTGTTATGGTTCGATTTATATCAGGGTAATCTTCAACACCCTCTTTGGCCTAAGTGTGAACTTTTGGATGGCCATTGCGATGAGGTTTCTTCTAGGAAGTTTAAATGGTTTACTCGGACCGATCAAGGTAAGATGTCGTTCCGCTTATGAACTTTGAGACACGTTGTGGCATGAGTCATTTTGAGCCTCAGATAAGCTATCCCTTCTTAATTTGTTCCACGAATTCGCGATCATTCCGATATATGTATTTCACAATTTCATAACAGGCTTATGCGAGCGAAATATTCCGTGAGGAGTACCAAGCACTAGGATTATCCACTGTAAGATCTCTGGCCTTTGTCAAAGCCTTTGAGCTCTCAATACTGATTCCTAGTTTTTTTCTGCCAAGTAGATTAAGCTAGAGAGTTAGACTTTGGACTCAGGTTAGTACAGCATGGGGAATAGGATTGATTATCGGTCCAGCTCTGGGAGGTTATCTTGCGCAGGTACGTCTGGCTGATCATATCTCAACGCATAAATTGAGTATTTACATGCTCCTCTGATGTTCCTGGTTGTTCTTTTTTCTCTTTTTTCAATTCAGCCCGCAGAAAAGTTCCCGTTGATATTTTCCAAAGAATCAATGTTTGGAAAGTGAGTGGAGGTTTGCTTTCTTATACATTAATATTGCAGATCCTATTAAGTGATCATCACACGACCTTCATACATTTGATTTCTTGATTTGGATGCAGATTTCCCTACTTCTTGCCCTGTCTCGTCATCTCTCTTTTTGCACTGGTAGTTTCCATCGCGTCCTGTAGGCTTCCGTATGGAGTTCACTAAACTCAGTTCATGTTTCTCATTCTTGATATTGAAAATATTTCGTTTTTGGTCCTGTCATCAGACATGATCTCTGCATAACTTTATCTATGAAAGGATTCGCAACTGCTTGTTGCGCTTTATTGAGTGCCCAGAAATCCGGTTTCACTGCAGGAAACATTGCATATGCACCACGGAAATAGCGAGCTTCATGAGTCTTGCGAAGATGTGGACACTGCATCCCTCGAGTCTGGTGCGAAATGCAGACGCAAAAGGTCGAAGGGAAAGCTCCGAAAAAGTCTCTGATTCGTAATTGGCCCTTGATGTCGGCCATCATGTCGTTGGGCGTCTTCTCGCTTCATGACATGGCTTACTCGGAGGTAACGTAAAATAGCATGTGCTTCTCTACCACGCCTTCCCAGTTCTTCTTCATTGACCGTATTCTAATATCATGAGTGAATCATATCTGTACTCCCTGTGCCGAGTGCTTCATTCACAGTTGCTTGTAGTGCAAAAATTGTTTTAATTGACGACGAACACAAACTTGTAATCTGCAATGCAGTTGGCAGAAGACATTCCTTTGGCTATTCATGAGTTAATTGGTTGTCAGGAGAAACTTATTTTGACTTGTTCTTTGGAATTCTATCCTAGTTCGAAGTAGTTCATTATCTGGCATCAGCATATCATGCCAGTTTCCAAATAAGTTCATTTTGTCTTTGATTTCAATCCTCTCATTAGCCTTTCCATGCTATTTTCTCTTTGTAGATCTTCTCGCTATGGGCCGTAAGCCCTAGGCGATTAGGGGGTTTAAGCTACACGACCGAAGATGTTGGAACTGTTCTTTCCATTTCAGGTATATACTCTAGCTTCTTCCTTGTCTATCATGATAAATTCGTTCAGGAAACAACATTGCAGTCACTAAAACTGCAATTCAAACTCAAGATGTGGCGGTCCTTATTGTTGATATGAGTTCTGCCTATTCAAAACTTACTAGTATGGTGGTCTATTATCACTGAACTTATCTTGGTACTCGTTCAATGTATTTGCTGGGAATCCCTGATTGCCGCATTCTACTGCTAGGTGCCGGCCTTCTCGTCTTCCAAACGTGCTTATACCCATACTTGGACAAACTTCTTGGCCCCGTTTTGGTAGCCCGCATTTGTGGCGTATGTTTTCGACATCTCGTAACTTGAACTGGAGCACGTGCTTGTGAAAAACATGTTTTCTATTATTGTATCTCTGGATGTTCATGGTCTATCTGATAAATGGATGATAATCCTCTGTGTTTCCTTTGCACAAATGCTTGAGTACAGGTCTTAACGATACCGCTCTTGTCAAGTTACCCTTCTATAGCGATGCTGACCGGCTAAGTCTCTCCATAGTTATGATTGTGCATCAGTCGCAATGAATGTTCTTTCTGTGAGTATGCCGTACAAGCCAATATGCATAAAAAAAACATTGGAGTTACTTTTTCTGTATGGAATAGAGAAAAGGCAAAACCTTTGTTCATACCTAATTCTAACTGTGGAATTGTGCATGTCGAAAGAATTCCGTCTTCACCAGCTTGATCATTCTGCAAAACAAAGCCATTGTAAGCTTCTAATGATCATCTCCGACATGTCTGATCTTTATTAACATCCTTCGAATGCACACCTTTCTCGTGAAGGTTTGGCTTATGTCCAAATCTGAATTCGCAGGATCAAGATCAGAGAGGAGCTGCTAATGGAATCGCGATGACCGCTGTGTCTCTCTTCAAGGCGGTTGCTCCAGCTGGAGGAGGCGCAATGTGAGTCCCGACAAAAATATATCACCTGACAGGACATTAGCCGTCGATTCAATTGTAGACTAATTACTGAATGTAAACAATTACTCTGCATGCTTAAAAGGGCAGACTTGGTTAATGTTCTCATCCATGGACAAAATCTTTCGCAGATTCTCTTGGACACAAGAGCGACAGGATGCGGCCTTTCTCCCAGGTAAACCGAATCTTTTCCAGTTCTAAGATGACCGCTCTGGCCTTCTTTGTATAACCATGACTTAACTCATCTGTTGTCATCTGCTAAAAGAAAAACTGTTAACATGAAGATGTGTTTATGCACACATTCAGGGTGTACAATGATGAGATATAGTCTATGCGACCTTGATAGACTGCACTTGAGCCCTCGGCTTACTGAGGAACTTTAACGACCCCCATGCCTGTGTGCAGGCAGCGAGATGATCTTCTTCATCTTGAATGTGGTCGTGGCGATCGGGGTGCTGATGACATTCGAGCCGTTCCTTGTTGAGCGCCGCGACTAAATGAAAGGAGAGTTGAACCTGCATGGATCCCGAGTATAGGGGCTATCAAAACCCAAAGCAGTGTTTGCAAGAGATCATCTGTCATTCGATTCTTTCACGAGCTCATCCAAATGGCAGTCATGATCGTGTTATCATCCTGACATTGGAAGAAAATGTTTCATTTCCAGTCCCCCTGAATGTATGAATCAATCTCACTATTAGAATATACTTGTGTTGCAGTGCAGTTCATCGCTACTAATAGACCGTAGCAAGGTTGTGCATATTACCAGTCACATTCCTTTTTGGTGCGATTGTTTTCATTATCCCGCACTCTAAAAACACAATTGTGTATGCAAGGTTTATATTTTTCTCCATCCCTAACTCGAGAACTACTCTTCACTATATTTACATTGGCCGGAAAAGTATAAAAAAAAAAGTCCTTAATTTATTGAATCTGTGTCAATTTAGTCCATTTAGCAAATGTTGGGCGAAAATCGGTGACGTGGACTCCAACCATCCTATGTAATGCGGTCGACGATGGCGTTGACATCTTTTAATTGTTATTTATAACTTTTTTTTTCTTTTGCGATGGTTAGTAAA